>CM077157.1:23652217-23824058 GCA_039583875.1 Platanthera guangdongensis
TAGTCTGATATCATAAGTACCGTGGAATGGGAAATGAATTCAGAAGTCTCCAGTCAGAATTCTCTCCAAGGGAGAGATTCTCACGTCAAAGTCCTGGATCAGTGTGGCGGATTATCTCATACGTAAGGGCTCGAGAGTGCTGTTCATAAATGCAGGATTACTTGATTCTATTCGCACGTATGATTGGACAATTTTAGAGAAAGATTTGTGGTAGAGGGCGTTGTAACATCCGAAATTTGATTACTTTTAGTATGTTTGTACGGAGTGAGACAAAATTTCGTCGAAAAGCGCGTCGTAAGTTAAGTTCTGCTTTCGAGTTAGTTTGAATGAAGTGCATATTAATATACGTGACGGACGTTTTTTTAGTGACGCGCGCGGTGAAAATGAGTAAATTTCTTCGGTGGGATTTGGGGTGTCGATATCAATTTTCCCCCACTCTCTTTTCGGTTATCAAAACCGAGGGCATGAGTAAATCTCACACCCTTTTCCTCGGGAATAAGCCGCAGCAGCTTTAATCGTAATCTATTCCTCACAGAATCGTAGACCGACGGTCGGTTCCGCAAACAGCGACGACGCGAGCCGACGCATCCGGTGAGCTTTTTCGCCGCTAGGACCCTCGGAACCGAAACGACCTCCTCCTCCCTCCTCTGCAAGCGTCGGTGGACATTCCTTTTCCTTCATTGGCCATGGAAGTGCTGGATTCAACCCTAGCCGGTGTTGAAAAGTTTTTGTCCGGTGAGTTGTTTCCTTCCTTATCTATTTTCCCTCTTGGATATCCTTCGATTTGAAGATTTGGTTAAACTAAAATTTTGTTCCTAATTTCCTAAATAGGTTTTGGAGTTCGTGACCCTCCACAGAATTTGGGTTGGACGCTTTGAGAGCCTCAATCATTTCACTTAAAGGTAAAATCTGAGGATTAGCACGCGAAATTTGGTAACCCTAGTTGTATATAAATTTTTCCACGGGAATATCGTAGAGGGAAAATTATGAAATTAGGACTGCCCTAAAATTTGCAGGACTTTGGTGTCGGGGCAGCATTCTGATCTGAGTCCCCAGCAGTTGGATTGCTTTTGAAAGAGAAAATGTCGCCGCGCCGAGTGTACGAGCGCCGCACCACCACTGTAAGGAAATTCTAATTTCTTTTAGTTAGACAAATCAAGTAATTATAATTTTATCGCATGAGTAGGTTTCGTACAAGCATCATAACCATGCATAAAAAGTGTGACAGTAGAAAAATAATCGTGGAAACGCGTATGATAACACCCTTTTCCATAACCACGTTAGTAAAATCATGAACAGTTATTTAAGTACGAAACTTTACCCGTGTACGTAAGTTTGGAGATTGTCCAACCAAGGGCGCGAAGGTCCCTTCAAGTCGACCACGAGAAAGTCAAGGGTTACTCAGTAGTACACCAGAAAAGATATCTCATGTAGAGTAGCATCAGACCAAAAAGGTCAGTAGCACACCAGTCTTTTCGTGCTTGGTAGAGGTGCACTACCTCCCTTATAGGGCATATGGTATCCTATGAGTTACAGAGTCTTGGGAGTTGACTACCTTTGAGATAGTTAGTAGATTCGAGACTGTGTCCACGCGACACTAGAACAATTGAGTTCGTCAGATGGTCTCGGGTCTTCAGTTTCAGTTGCGCGTTAGGAGCTACTCTGCCTAGAGCCTTCCAGTAAATGTGTAGGCTAGAAGCCACCTACAACTCAAGTACAGACTTGACGTAAGACAATACACCAGTTAGTGAACGTCAGGACTTGGGTAAATGAACGGAAAGTCATGAATATACAACTATAGTGTGTTGACCAGGAAGTATAGGAAAAACATGCATAACATATAACATAAAATGTTTTCAGTGCACGACACTATTTTTTAAAAAAACATGCATGCAATTCATAGTAAATCTGTTTAGTGTCACTAAGGGGAATTGTTTTTCTTACTCTGACCATTCGTGGGCAATGTTTTTCAGGTGACCCAGGTGGGAAACTACGTCTAGGAGAGCGTTATGGTGGCGTCATTTTGTAGTACTTTTCTCATTCAGTTTATTCTATTTCAGCATGTACTTGTATATATGGACAATGTACTTGGTTAACATTTTTTATAACGTGTATCAGACTATTATTGTTGTACAGATTTTCAGTTATCTCAATTTCATTCTTGTTTAGTGGCTCTGTGAATCCAGACATCAGGTATGTGGTTACCCTTAGTTTATTTTTTTAACTTTCGCTGTAAGTCTTAAATCTGCTTAGTATAGACTTTTATTACCTACTGCTACTATTTTTAATACTATTTCCTAGTTTTTTTTATATTGTTGACCTGACCGGACGGCTGATTTCTGAAATACTGGGAAGGGGTGTTACAAATTGGTATCAGAGTCAGGTTTAGGATCCCTGGACCCTAGAAGGTTTTCATAGAGCCATATGATTGTGTAAGAGTAAACTCGTGTCAGTAGAGTATTTAAGTTGCATTTAAGCCCTAGTTTTCGCAAGAGTACGAAATAAAATTGCTAAGCCAGTTTTTCGCAGATGCTTGATAAATAATTAGTTTCTTTTATTTGTTCTATCAAGCAACTCGAGTAAGTGAACCGGTGAATCTTCACGTCAGGACCCTGTTCCTAACGTGACTAGGGGAGATGCTGCAGTGCCACAGGTAACACCAGCTCCAGCAGCTTCAGAGGGCACTGACATAGCGTCTCAGATTTCCAAGACAGTTATTGTTGCCTTGATGGAGTTTCAGAGAGGACTGGCTGCAGGGTTTCCAGTTCCAGTACAAGTACCAGCCCCTGCACCAGCTCCTGCACCAGTACCCGTGGAGATGACCCTGGAGCGTTGCTTGAGGAACTTTAGAGAGCTTCAACCTTCGAACTACAGTGGGGACGAGACCACGATGGACACAGATGATTGGGTGGTAAACACCAGAGACCTGCTGGATGTTTTGGAGTGCCCAGAGAACAAGAAGGTTCCTCTGGCAGTTTTCCTCCTCCGAGGTGAGGCAAAGGTCTGGTGGGACAAGTACCGGACAGATGACCCCGCAGGTATATGGTTATGAATTTCCGAGAAAACTTTTTAAAGTTTTGGGTGGAGTAGTTGGCTATCAAATCACTTTAAAATCACTTGAAATTTCTGTAGAGTAGTTTTTAAAGTTTGTAAAAGCTCTGGAGAATTTTGTTATGAATTTAGGATTATTATTTTGGATACTTCATTAACAATTAAGTAATTTGTAATATTTGCTTAGAAATTTATTATGAAGGAACTACTTGCTGGAAATTGATGAACTTTAGCCAGGGGATTCCTTATTATGTTTTAAAGCTCTGTGAATATTTATGGAATTTTTGGAATAATATTTCTAAGGGTTGCTTCATTAAGTGTTGATTCCCATGAAAAATTAATTTAATTTATTTTGGAGTCTAGCAAGCCTCTAAAATTATGATTTTTGTACAATAATCTTTTCTAAACCATATTAAGATTCTCTAATTTTTACATAATTTTCTGATGAGTAATTTTGGTACTTCCTTCTTTACGTATGATTAAGGGAATTATATTGGATAAATTAATTGGAGGTCACATATTCTCTAAAAAATTATGGAAATTAATATCTAGTCATATATCTCTGTTATTTAGTGTTCAAAATTTTTGGGTGGCCATTACTTGAGTATATCATATAGTTCATGTTCAAAATTGCCCATGGCCAAACATTTGGGAAAATTCAATAAATATCAAATTAATTAGAAAAATTATGATTCTCTGATTTTAGACTAAACTTGTTATGATAAAGCTCTGGTAAATTTTATAGGAGATTTGGAAGACAATCCGGAGTACCTCCTTTATACATCTCATATAGTAACTGCGGAAACTGAACTAGAATGAGTAATGAATTTGAAGAGTTGAATCCTTAGTAGCTTGCTTGTTTGGATAAATAAATGAGAGATCTGATCAAGGGTAGAAATTAATAATATTAAGTTTCTTGCGAAAGGGAGCTTTGGGCGTAATCCCATCATAGTTCCTAGTGCCTTCGAGAGCCCTTCACGGGGAATACCTTGGGCAGTCATGTGCTAACGTAAACCTTAGGAATAATTTGGGCAAGAGTAACTCTAATAATAGTTTCACCTTACACTCACACCTGTACACGTAGGGAGATGAATTGGTAGAGAAAGGATAGAGTAGACCCGTGGCCTAAGGGCTTACTGGTAGAGTTAAATGGACTCGGTATTGATTTGGAAGTCCGGGAGCTGGATGCTCGGGACTTGGAAAAAAGGAGTCTTGATTAGTCCAGGGAGCCGTGGGCTTGGGAACATGGTGAACTAGTAGGCTCGGTAGTCTAAAGAGCTGGAGGCTCGGTACTATAATTAGACACAAACTATCATGGTTGCATGTGCATAACAGTGGTGGGTCCTCGGTATTGGACGATCGATCACATCGTCGTTGGTACGTTGACTCGGGAGACTAGCTGGTTTGCTAGGAATAGTACGAAAACGTACGTGAGTGGCTAGACGAGGTAGTGTGATTACCAGTCTAGGAGTGGAGAGGCCCAACCCACTGTCTTTGTTTTGCCACGGCGGAGGCTCCTGAGAGTTTAGCTAACTCCAAAAAGGGGAACTAAAGTTCTGTGCGCATAGAGTCGTGTGTGTGAGTTGCACTTGCATGTGCATACCATAACATACTTGTATGTCATAACATAATCATCGTATTTAACCCCTGACACCTATCGTATAAAATGGTATGGGACGTTTTATACGATAGGCCCCGCAAAACGACCCCTTGGTCTATAGGGGTAATCCCTATAAATCAACGGTTATATTTCTCGTTGCTCTTACTTACTCTTCTTACTGCTTTTACTTACTTGCTACTCCTTACTGTTTACTTTTATTCCATACTTGTTTGCTCATGTTTAATTAATGTGCTACCCCTGCCATACTTTATTATTTTATTCCTTAGGGTAGATGTCACCTGTTTGATTACGCCTGCTTTTGGTCCTCCTTTTCACTCCTTTTCGTCCGGTGCCTAGGAGCCACGGGTAGAGGGGTGGGGTATTGTTGACTGAGTCTAATTTGTCTGACGGTCGTTTTACCACCATATTTTAGGTGCTCCGGATGGGAGACAGGGAACAGTCGCAGGAGACGCAACACCAGCAGGGTACGGTGCAGATGGAGATGGGCCAGTATAGCTCTGGTGGACAGGCATCCGGATCCGTGAGTGGAGCTGAGTATTAGTAGTTTTACTTTTATGAGTGGATTGTAGTGAGGTTATCATGTACCGGGCTTAAGCCCGTATTCACTTTCTGGTGTGGACTATTTATTTGTCATGTGATTTCCTCCTTTATACTATTGTGGACTTGGATGCTTACACTTTCATTCATTATACATTTTGTCGATGGTGATCGATTTTGCCGGCAGGATCGGCGTTTTGTAGTGATTACCTTCCCGGGTGCCAAGGTGTCACCGCAAAGCGGCGGTTCTAGGCCTAAGACCCCGGTGGTTGTTGCAAAAAAATGGGATCTTACATATCCTGCCGCCAGGCTCGTGGCCATCACGGTCAACCTCCCCTGGTCGCGCGCCCACGACGCGTGGCCCCGACGGGCGGCCGCCGCCCGCTCCCCCCCCCCACCCCACCCGCGTCTGGCCGCCCGTGGCTGCGTGCCCACAACATGCGACCGAAGCCCTCGCGGCCAGCCCTCTACGACCGACCTCCCTCGGGCGCACACCCACATGATCTCGCTCAAAAGGAGTTGGATCATGATTTTGACAACACACATGATCACCACGTCCGATCCTCCCACACGTTGATCCCATTATGCACACCAAGGGAACCGCCGCTAGCGCCGCCTCGCCGGCCGTCGGCCGCCGCACCACCCCGGCCGCTGCCTTGCTGCCAAGAGGCAGCCGCCGCCTTGTTGCCAGGAGGCGGCCGCCGCCTTGCGGCCAAGGGGCGGGAGCCGCCTTGCGGCCAGGGGGCGGCTTAACCGGCCGCCCCTCCTCGGCCGCCGTCTTGCGGCCGAGGGGCGGCCGCCTCCTTGCGGCCAAGGGGGGGCCTAACCGGCCGCCCCTCCCTCGACCGCCACCCTGCGGTCGAGGGGCGGCCCGGCCGGCCACCCCTTCCTCGGCCGCCGCCCTACGGCCGAGGGGCGGCCCCACCACACATGGCTATCAGAAGATAACACTTCCACTTGGGCATTCGCCGCACCAAGCTCCGCCTCCAAATGAGAAGTCTCCTCTTGAGCGTGCTTTAGCATTTGTTTAGTCCTCTCCACCAGAGATTCATCCACCTCTAACGATGCTCGAGTCTCCTTCATTTTCTCCTTCAGCTCTGATCCAATCCGGCGAAATCGAGAAACATCTCGGTCATAATCATCCTTCAAGGCAACAAGAGAACCCGCCGTGACTTGAAACTTCTCCTGAAGGGCCAGATATCCATCCTTCAAGCTCACATAATGATCATTCTAGGTAACGACAATTTGAACTTGGGCCTCAAACTGTAAAAGAAGAAAGATGGAGAGAAGTGTTGAAGTTGGTGACCGGGCGGTCTGGCGGTCTGTCTTGACGGGTTGAAGACTGCGCGGTCTGGCGGTTTGTCTCAGCCGGCTTGGAGACCGGACGGTCTAGCGGTCTACACTGGCAATCTCTCTTCCTCTCTGGTGGTAGCCGTGCGGTTAGCCCGTCTGTCTAACCGCGCGGCTTGTGCGGTTTGTTCTGTATAGTCCGCTTAGTCCTGTAAATTTTTAGTCCTATATCTCTTATTTGTATTCTCTCTTCTCTCCTCTATTCTATATAAGGGAGGGCATACCTTTGTAATAGATATCTTTTTTGGATAATAAAGTTTCGATTATTCAAAACTCTATCTGTTTGGTACTGCATGTTCGCTACTTTTAACATGGTATCAGAGGGCACAGTCTTTTCCTCCTGATTGTGTGCGCTCTCTGCTTCTCGCCGCTTGTTTCTGCTTCTCGCGACCTGTCTTCGCGGCTTGTCCTCTCTTCCGCCCGCTACTCTATTCGCGCGGCTTGTTGCTTCTATTCTCTTGCTGCTCTTTGTCGCCGCGACCTGTTTCCTTCTAGCCGCCTGTTTTTCCCTAGCTGCTGCGCGGCCGGATTATGTTCGACCGGCTTGCGACTCGTTGTTATCGCTGCTGTTTCTTGCTTCCTCTTCTCTTCTGTTCGCTCGAACTTTTCAGTCCGCGCGACCTCTTCCCCGCTGTGCCTTGGGCTGCTTCCTGGCCGCTAGTGTTCGCGCGGCCTTTTTCCTTTAAACCGCTGCGGTTTCCCGCCAATTGCTCTCTTTTCCTCTCCTCGCGTTTTTCTCTCTGTTCGCGCGGATTCTTCCTTGTTTGAGCGGCCTCTCTGCCTTTCTTCCTTTAGCCGCTCCTGCTTGTTAGTCGCCGCGACCTCCTGTTCAGTCGAGCGGCTTGTGCTTCCCTCTTCTTCCCCTTTTGCCTTGCTCTGCACCTTGGTCGTGGCCCTTCTTGCCGCTGGTGTGCTGTCACCGAGACCGCTGCAGTTTCTTATTCCTCCCTTCATGGCTTTCATATCCTCCTCCAAGCCATTCGTCTCGGTTGTCACGTCTTTTGGTCGTGCCCACGTTGTTACTCAGGGAAAATGGCTGATCGACACTGGTGCTACAAATCATATGCCTGGCAATCTCCAGTGTTTCTCTCTCCTAAAAACACATGATCGGTTGCCCCCGGTTATTCTCGCTGACGGCTCTTCATCATCAGTCCATGGGACGGGGATAGTTTATGTCACTCCGTCTCTTCACTTGGCGGATACTCTATACGTGCCCCAGTTCCCGTGCAACTTATTATCTGTTACCTCTCTATGCAAGCAATTACAGTGTTCCATCACATTTACTTCTACTTCTTGCTCTTTTCAGGATCCGGACTCCCAACGGACGATTGCTACTGGGACTGAGAGTGGCGGCCTATACTTCCTGGACAACATTTCTGCTTTTTCCACCTTCTCCTCCACCTCCACAGATATTCTCCAATGGCATCTCCGCCTTGGTCATGCTCCTCCCCGTCTTCTCCGTCAACTTCTGCCCCACCTTCCTCCCCAAAGTCCTCCGCTCAACTGTGAGGCCTGTCAGCTTGGCAAGCATCACCGCTCCTCCTTCCCTCCAAAGCACGTTCGTGGCTCTACCCGTCCGTTTGATCTTATCCACTCCGATATTTGGGGTCCTTCTCCTACTCTTACCATTGGTCGGGATAGTTCCTATTTTGTCACGTTCATTGATGATTTATCTCGATGTACGTGGGTGTATCTATTAAAAGATCGCTCCGAATTATTCTCTGTATGGACGTCCTTCTATCACATGATCAAAACTCAGTTTGGTGTTTCTATCAAAGTTTTTCGATCTGATAATGCCAAAGAATATATCAGTCATGACTTTTCTTCCTTCTGCATACAAAATGGGATTATTCATCAGACTAGTTGTGTCGATACTTCACAACAAAATGGTGTGGTCGAACGCAAAAACCGTCACCTCCTCAATGTCGCTCGCACCTTGATGACCCAGATGCATGTTCCTCGCTCCTATTGGGGCTATGATGTTCTCCTTGCCTGCTACCTTATCAATCGCATTCCCTCCACGGTTCTCCACGGCAAAACCCCATTCTCCATTCTGTATCCGGGCAAGGAGCCATTTCCTCTCCCTCTCCAAATCTTTGGATGCACTGCCTTTGTGCATACCCCTTCTGCCACCCGTGATAAGCTCTCCCCTCGCTCCACCAAATGTGTCTTTCTGGGTACTCCACTCAAAAAGGCTATTGTTGCTTTGATCCCGTCCTTCGTAAGCAGTTCGTCTCTGCTGACGTCACCTTCTTTGAGAATACCTCCTGCTTCTCGGCTGACTCCTCTCCTCCTCTCTCAGCTTCTGATTCTCCTGTCGTTCCCTTCATTCCCTCGCCTCCTACTACAATCTCCACCCCTCCACCGTCTCCCTCCCCTCCTCTCCCTCCACCTCTCTCTCTCCCTTCTCCATCACCCTCTCTCTCATCTCCACTGCCGTCGCTCTGTACTCCCGGGCCAGCTTTCTCTACCACGGATGCTCCGGATGCCGCGGGCCCGGCTGACCTGGATCTTCCTATAGCTCTTCGCAAAGGGGTGCAGACGTGTACCCTACATCCCCTTGCTGTTGTTGTTTCCTATGATCGTCTTACCCCTTCTCGCAGAGCATTTGCACTGGCTATCTCTGCCACTGCCACACCCCGCTCCTACCAGGAGGCCCTTGCTATTCCTCATTGGAAGATGGCCATGGATGCGGAAATGGCGACCCTAACTGAGCGGGGTACCTGGACTCTTGTTCCTCCTCCCTTCGGTACTGATGTTGTTGGCTGTCGCTGGGTCTTTGTGGTCAAATTTGGCCCCGACGGCACTGTGGATCGTTATAAGGCTCGCCTTGTTGCTAAGGGCTTCACTCAGACCTATGGGGTTGATTACTTTGACACCTTCTCCCCCGTGGCTCGTCTCAGCACTATGCGGGTCCTTCTCTCTGTGGCGGTAAATAAGGATTGGCCGATTTCCCAGCTGGATGTCAAGAATGCCTTCCTTTATGGTGATCTTCATGAGGCCGTTTACATGGAGCAACCTCCTGGGTATGTTGCTCAGGGGGAGACACGAGTATGTCGGCTGAAGAAGACAATCTATGACCTCAAGCAGAGCCCTCGAGCTTGGTTTGACAAGTTCAACGGGATCGTGGCGGCCGTTGGTTTTGTGCGAAGCTCTGCCGATCACTCTCTCTTTATTCGCAAAACTCTTGCTGGGCTGGTTGTTCTTGTTGTGTACGTCGATGATATTCTTCTCACTGGCGATGACCAGGAAGGGATAGCGCTGACAAAGCGTCATCTTCGCCAACATCTGATCACAAAAGATATGGGCTCTCCAAAGTACTTTCTGGGGATCGAAATTTCTCGGAAGCCCGACTCTTTAGTTCTCTCTCAGCGTAAGTATGCCTTTGATCTTTTAAAAGAGGCAGGATTGACTGGAGCAAAACCTGCCCGATGCCCCATGGCAACTGGAGAAGACAAAACCTGGACAGATGATTCGACTCCTCTTTCAGATAGTTCGCGGTACAGGCGTCTGGTTGGTAAGCTCATATATCTCACAGTGACCAGACCTAATATTTCCTATACTGTGGGCAAGGTGAGTCAATTCATGCAAGCACCTAGGGAGTGTCATCTACAGTCTGCCTTGCGGATCTTGGAGTATATCAAAGTAGCGCCTGAGAAAGGATTACTTTTTCAGAGGAATGGTCATCTGAGGATTGAAGCATATTCAGATGCAAGTTATGCTGATGACAAAGGGGATCGCAAGTCAACCTCAGGTTTTTGCACCTTTGTTGGGGGAAATCTGGTGAGCTGGAAGAGCAAGAAGCAGTCTGTTGTCTCCAGGTCCAGTGCAGAAGCTGAGTATCGCAGTATGACATCGACCACTTGTGAGTTAAAATGGCTGCGGGCTCTCATGCTAGATTTAGGAGAGGTCTACAACCATCCTCTACCTATGTTCTGTGATAACAAGGCCGCCATATACATCTCTAAAAATCCGGTATTCCATGAAAGAACAAAGCACATTGAGGTCGACTGTCATTTCATTCGTGAAGAGATCTTAAAGGAACAAATTTGCACTCCCTTTGTCACTTCTGATAAAGAGCTGGCTGACATCTTCACCAAGCCAGTTTCCGCCTCGTTTCTTCATGTTTGTGACAAGCTGAGCATGATCGATATATATGCTCCAGCTTGAGGGGGAGTGTTGAAGTTGGTGACCGGGCGGTCTGGCGGTCTGTCTTGACGGGTTGAAGACCGCGCGGTCTGGCGGTTTGTCTCAGCCGGCTTGGAGACCGGACGGTATAGCGGTCTACACTGGCAATCTCTCTTCCTCTCTGGTGGTAGCCGTGCGGTTAGCCCGTCTGTCTAACCGCGCGGCTTGTGCGGTTTGTTCTGTATAGTTCGCTTAGTCCTGTAAATTTTTAGTCTCACATCTCTTATTTGTATTCTCTCTTCTCTCCTTCATTCTATATAAGGGAGAGCATATCTTTGTAATAGATATCTTTTTTGGATAATAAAGTTTCGATTATTCAAAACTCTATCCGTTTGGTACTGCATGTTCGCTACTTTTAACAAGAAGTTAGCACAATACAACACTAAAAAGTGCCAAAAATGATCAAGCTCACTTACCACTTCATTCATCGCCTTCAAAGGAGAAGATAGTCTCGGAGCCGCTGCCTCCATAGGAAAAGACTGGGGGAAGATGAACATAGCACCTGTACCTCAAAATGGATGACCCTTGGGGGCATGTCGGTCCAGTTCCCCCTCACTTTCCAGTCAACATGCTTGAAGCAACCCCCACCCCCCACCCCCCCCCCCCCACATGGATGTTCAAGGCCGCAAGTTCGTCCCACTAGAGAACCCGAACCTTAAAATCACTGCAACTACCCTGAAGTAGCGGACCTCGATGAAAGGATCACACATGAAGAAATTCTCAACTTAATCACAGGAGAGCGCGAGCGATCCAAGCGGGGCGCCGCTTCGGCCAGCCGCCCCCTCCATCATTACTCGCCATTTGCACTGGAGATACTAACAAACCCAATCCCTCACAGTTTCAGGCTCCCAAAGATCGAGATGTATGATGGTACAAGTGACCCGTCAAAGCATCTCAGACACTTCACAATCATGATGCAACTTTGCAATGCCTCATATCAACTGTTGTGTCAAGCTTCCCCGACGACTTTGAAAGGACAAGCTCGCACATAGTTCCTATCTCTGAATGAGGGGGAGATGAAGAATTTTGCAGAATTATCACAACAATTCACGGACTAATTCATCGTCAGCCCCCAAATAGTTAAAGATTCTTCCCACTTGTCTAGGATTCGCCAAAGTGAAGAAGAAACCCTTAGAGATTTTTTCCGTCATTTCACTGCAGAAGCATGACTGATCCCGGGCATGAACCCCGAGCTTTTACGAGGCTTCCTCTCAGGAGGACTCTGCCCCGATAGCTTCTATTCAACATTAATGAGAAAAACAACATTAAGTTATCATGATCTAATACGACAAGTCGAAGCCCAGATTGCAGCTGATGATGCAAGTGAGACGCATCAAAAACAATTCGATAGAGGCATAAAAAGGAGAAGGGAGCAAGAAGCTTCATCAGACTTGGGAAGAACAACGAATGTCGTGGCAACCACGACCTTGGCATCACCTGAAATACACATACCTCAATACCTACAGAACAAATGTGTTTTATGCAATCCAAGACAGCGAGGCGCTCTGCAAACCCAGACCCCTCGCTAAAAATACGGGGGACCAGACAAAGTACTGTGAGTTCCACCAAAGATGAGGGCATGAAACAAAATATTGCTCAAAGCTTAAGGAGGAGATTGAGTATCTCGTCAAACAAGGCCTCCTGGAGAGATTCTTACAGGGCTAAGCACAAAGTCCACTGACAGGAAATAAGCCAACTGCTTGCCAGAACGGACTGGGGGCAACCCCTAAGTCGACCAGCCCAAGATTGGGCTTCGTACCTATCAAGGGGTTCTTCCCATTATAATGTTTATCAATTTTGCTTTCATATGAATTCTTCATATAAATTTCTACAAGAACAGTCTCACGACTGAAACTTTAATAACTTTAAAAGTCTTCTTATTTCAGACCTACAGAAGGCGAGCATCATCCGTGTGATTTGAAATGCATACTCACTTTACCAAAGTAGAAAGGCATCCATTTACATTTATAGCAACTGCCTCCGGGCAGCGCGCTCCTTACAACAGATGCCCTCGGGCAGCGCACTCGTCACATCAACTACCTTCAGGAATTGCGCTCCTCACAGCAACTGGCTCTGGGCAGCGCACTCCTTACAGCAACTGCCTCCGAGCAGTGTGCTCCTCACAGCAACTTCCCTCGGGCAGCGCTCTCCTCACAGCAACTGCCTTCGGGCAGTGTGCTCCTCGCAGCAACTACCTCGGGGCAGCATGCTCCTTACAGCAATTGCCTCCGAGTAGCATGCTCCTTACAGCAATTGCCCTTGGGCAGCGCACTCCTCACAACAACTTCTTTCGGGCAGCGCGCTCTTAACAACAACTGCCTCTAGGCAACACGCTCCTTACGACAACTGCCTCTGAGCAACGCACTCCTCACACCAACTACTTCCGAGCAACGCGCTCCTTACAACAACTTCCTACAGGCAACGCGCTCCTCGTAATACCTAGATCAGATATTTACATTCTCCTGCAATGCTCTATTGAGCAGCCACCAACACTCAGACAAAAAGAAGAAAAAGAGTACAATTATCACAGCTACATGTAAGTACATGCGCAAAGGCGTCAATCAAGAACCGTCAAATAATAAAGATGACATACAAGACACCAGACTAGAAAAACAAAAATGCAATCACACTAATACAAAAATACTGCGCCACTACACGTCGATCGCGTCAAAATAAGAACTCTCATCACCAGAGATATCATCAAAGATAAGGCCGGACACATCACATCCCAAGCTCCCGCCAATAAGACGAAAAGCCTTCAAGACTCCATGCATGAGGGCCAGATCTCTTGAATAACTTCCATCTAAGGCTCCACCTTCTTGATCTAGATCTCATCACGAACTTCCTCGCTGATCAAACACCGATCCAGCATGTAATCCAAAGACTCCATATACTCTACAAGACCAGCAGCCTTCAACCCCGACACATGGCCATCAGAAGATAACGCTTCCACTTGGGCCTTCGCCGCACTAAGCTCCGCCTCCAAACGAGAAGTCTCCTCTTGAGCGTGCTTTAGCATTTATGTAGTCCTTTCCACCAGAGATTTATCCACCTCTAATGATGCTCGAGTCTCCTCCAGTTCCGCCTTCAGCTCTGATCCAACCCGGCGAAATCGAGAAACATCTCGGTCATGATCATCCTTCAAGGCAACAAGAGAACCCGCCGTGACTTGAAACTTCTCCTGAAGGGTCAGATATCCATCCTTCAAGCTCACATAATGATCATTCAAGGTAACGACAATCCGAACTTGGGCCTCAAACTGCAAAAGAAGAAATATGGAGAGAAGTTAGCACAATACAACACTAAAAAAGTGCCAAAAATGATCAAGCTCACTTACCACTTCATTCATCGCCTTCAAAGGAGAAGATAGCCTCGGAGCCGCTGTCTCCATAGGAAAACACTGGGGGGAAGATGAACATAGTACCTGTACCTCGGGAGGCGAACCGCCATGACCACCAGAAGGAGAGTCATCACTCGGAGAAGACAAACAAGGCGCCGAGCTACCGCCACCCCGAGAAACAACAATAGCCTTATGTTTCCAACTACAACCCAAAGACGTCTCATCAATTCGTATAGAGACTGAAGAAATGTCACACCGCAATAAGCGCTTCTCTTCTACGAATAAAGAAATGTTGAAAAAATGGTTCGCCAACTTGCGAGGCTCTGAAAACCCAAGTACTGGAGAAAACTCCCGCTCATTCCCCTTTCAACGACGACAACTGTCAGGCATAGCGTTCCATAGCTCCAGCAAGCCCCAAGAATTCCTGACGTAACCAAACAAAGTATTTTCGTGGTGGCGGTCCGTCCGAATCTCAAAATCAAGTCAACTCTTGTTGTTGAAAATCTCCACCCGCTCGCCACCATCAGAGCGAACGTCGCACCAGTCTTGAAAGCAATCCAAAGAAAGTTTCCTATCAGGCTCGCGAAAGAAGACAACCAACCCCATGAGACATACCACTCCCAAGGGAGTAAACTGGGAAATCGACACGACGCAGAACTTCAGAATCTCGACCAATTTCTCGTATGGGGGGAATCAAAATCCCGATCTCAAGGTAGTCGAGCAGATTGTCAACCAGCCACGAGGAGGATTTTGTACCCTCTCCTCAACACGTGGTATCCTCACTTCAAGGTTAGCAGATAGGTCGAACCGCCTCCTCCAAATTGCAACTTGATACTCGGTAAGAGAGGAGCAAAGATGCATCGGCCTCGCAGTACGCTTCAAGCCCTGTCACAGAAATTAAAAATTAATTTAGGCTAAAAGGTATGAGCAAAAAACATCCACCCCCGTCTTGAACAAAAAAGGCATGTTACCCAATAGAAACAAAAATATCCACAACACGCCCAAGCACATACACGTGCCCCGACATGCACGGAAGGCCCCCTGCTCAAGCATTCGCGCACGACCACGATCATGCCTGCAAGCCCGCGCACGCACGCGCGGCCTGGCGCAAGCACCAGGACGCGCGCGGCCTAGCCAGCGCGTGGCCAGGCCCCCGCGCGGCCAGGCACGCACCTGCGTGCCAGTGCACCCGATCACTCACGCCCGCGCCCGCGCGCACCCACGCGTGCCCGCGCACGCAGTGTAACACCTCCCTTGTAATGACCGTATAATATGGGTCCGGGCGGGGCCCCACAACATACAGACGCCACAGCTTCAGTATTATAAGATGATATAACTACCCAATCTCAAAACTCATAACCAAAGCACAGCGGAAAAAGCAAACAGACTAGAATTTATCCACAACATATAGAAGTATCGAAGCGGCCTTAAGGCCTTATAACAAAAGTGAGTCCAAAGCTCAAATAATAACACCAGTCATAATTGTGCATAAGCACTCATAGACTACCTCGGCATGCAAGCCGGAAAACATGAGCATCACACATACAATGTCATAGAAGTAGAGCTACAGCAAAATGATAACACTTCATGAGGCTTAGGCCCTTTTGGCCGGCGAGCTAGTTCCTGCTTGCGATCCTTGCCTTGTAAAAATTTGATTGTAACGTGGGTCAGCAAAGGCTGACCTCAAACTGTGTAACAAACACATCTCCTCCCGGCCACCCCTAACGGATCCTGGGGAACCCCTCCAACCTGCAAGTCAGCACTTCGTATACAATATATATATAAACAAGTAATGCACTAAGGATAGGCTTGGATATCTCAAACAACATACACGTTCTCTAATGTTGAGCATATATTGAAAGGGCCTACTTATGCAGCATGTATGCAAAAACTCGGGCTTCACCCAAGGCACATTATCGCGTATGCATCAAGCACTTCATCACATCATATGGGTACTCATCATTTCCCCATTGGCATAAAGCCGCAAACAAAGGGGGTTACCAATATTCCCCCAACGACAAACAAGCCGCCACACGGAACTCTTGCAAAGGCCCCACCCGCTCAAGGTCTTAGACCCGGGCTTGCCTACAAGCTCTGACTTCTCATGTCAGGATTCCAGCAAACACACTGACCGATTCTAAGAAGCCTTGCTGGACCCCACCCGCTCATGGCCTCCTTGCCCGGGCTTGCCCCATGCTTGACATTCTCATCAGTCTCACAGAAGGGGACTAGTCTCGCCGGGACACTCTCCACACATGACGTGCACGTCACGGGATAGCCAGCCGACCACGGAGACACAGCTACGCCTTGGCACATCACAATCCAAGAAAATTCCACCCTAGACCCTCATTCATACTGCAGCGTTCTCGCGCACCAAGGAAACCATCTACCACCAATGCAGAGCTAACCTTGTTCACCAAGGAAACCATCTACGGTCATTAAGTAGCTAACCTTGTCCGGTTCCGACTACACGTACTCACTCGAGAAAAGGGGAAAAACATCACAAACATCACAAACGATATCTTGCCGCAATGGATCTCTACGAATCCTTAAAGCTCGTATGCAACATCACCGAGTCGGACTAACGGTCGCGACTACGGCTTCACCCACCATGCCTAATCCACTAACGGAGCGGATCTCTAATGCAAAAACATGCCGGGGACGGACTCAATCGACCCGGAGATTCCTCTGGAACCTTGGCGACCCAAACCCCTCTGTTGGGTATTGTATCCATATTAATCCAGATTTGATGAAGTCACCCTTGAACTAAGATGAATTAGGTTGTATTTGATGCTTTGTTTGAGTTATGTGGTTACAGGATTCCAGTGGGAAGTGTAGACCAATGTCAGTCTACAATGGGTCACCAAACAAAGGACCATGCAATGTAATCCCTCATTGTATGACCCAAAGTGTTGACCCATGTGTAGCCTCTCTATTGGGATACACTTCATATTCAAGCATTTGGACTATGTGAATGGAGTTGAATGCTGATCTCACCAAAGAAGAAAGAATTTTCACCTTGAACATTTTTCTAAGTATTCTACTCGTGTAGGTCATTAACTACTCGAGTGAAATACTTGTTTTATACTCAAGTGAAATTTTTATACTCGAGTAAGTATATCTCCTTCTCGTGAAGTTAAGTCCATATACTCGAGTAGACTGTCACATACTCGAGTAGCTTACTTAACTACTCGAGTAGATCATTCTTCTTACTCGAGTAATACATATTTCACTCTCCAAGTTTTTCTAAGTAAACCACTCGAGTAAGTATATATATACTCGAGTAGTTATAGTTTTCGACTCGTGTAACTGTTTTCTATCTCAAGAGTAAATTTTCCATACTTGAGTAGTTCACTTACTACTCGAGTAGTTCAAGCTTCATACTCGAGTAAACTAAATTTCTCTTCTCCTAAAGTTATTCCAAGTCATTTACTCGAGTAAGTCTTTTTCATATACTCGAGTAGATTTTATTCTCTCGAGTAGTTCAGTCTGACTACTCGAGTAGCTCATTTTCAAGTGTTCAGAAATTTCTCTAAGTCCTACCACTTGAGTAGTTTATCAAACCACTCGAGTAGTTTTTCTCACCTACTCGAGTAGTACAACTTGTACTCGAGTAATTCAACTCCACTTCCCGTGAAACTTTTTTGTATACTCGAGTAGATCTTCTAAGTACTCAAGTAAGCTAATTATATGTACTCGAGTAGTCCTGAGTTATATACTCGAGTTAGTTCCCTCTATCCACTCAAGTAGTTTTATACCTACTCGAGTAGTCGTTTCTTCACTCGTGTATATCACTTCGTTTTCCCTAAAATTTCGCTAAGTCCATATTTGATAGATTTTCAAATTTCGTGACATGATTGGTCCACGTGTACGTCATTAAAACCAATTATGACTGTTATTAGTATTCTTATATAAGATCATGTCTAATCGACAAATCCTAACAAGAATAACAAGCCTTCAAGATCAAATATTATTGAGATTTTTTGCAGCCGTTTCTCTCTCCAAGTCGTTGTTTCCTCTCTCTCTTCACGGAAAGAAAGCCGCCGCCGCTGTTTTTCTCCGGCAAGGGTTTCGATTTTCAGAGGAATCAGACTGAAGAAGTTTTACAGATCGAGATCGTTTTTCAACTGCTCATCCTCTTCCCGATCGTGTAAGACACAGAAGATTCCAGATCTGTTGCCGAGATTTTCTTCATCTTTCTGAAAGTGCCGCAAAGCTTACAAGAAGAAGATCATGGTTGCTTGCTTGCAGATCTGACAGAGAAATCATTGTTTGTATTTTCTTAAACAATTTTTCATTCTTGTAGGAGAAGTTTTCTCCGAGTGTAGGAGTTTTCAACTTCGAGTTTGTAGGAAGTTTTGCCTTCTGAGTTGTAGATCCAGTTGGTTGGATTGAGATTGTAGGAACTTTGTTCCGAGGGTAGGATTGATTTTCAATCCGAGATAGTGGAGTAGCCGAGTCAAGTATATTGCTAGATCGGTGAGGGAAAGTGGATGTACCCAAGATCGGAGAACCACTATAAATCTTGTATCGTCTGTGATAATTTGGTAGATAGATATGTGCTCTGTTCTGAGATTTTTTTATTCCATAAAAGACGCACAACTCACCTATTCACCCCCTCTAGGTGATTTAGGTTGACAACTATTATCTTTCAATTGGTATCAGAGGCAGGTTGATCGTTAAAAGGTTAACACCTTGATCAATTCCTGCAATAGTTGTTATTTGAGATCTCCCTATCATGGACAAGGCAAAGGATTTTGCCAAGCTTCCCTTATGCAATAAGAACAACTTTCCCATGTGGAAAGAAAGGATCAAATTCTTTATGGAAGCTGTGGATCCGAGGATCTTCATGATAGTTGAAGAAGGTCCTTATATCCCTATGACTGTCTTCACTATAGATCCTACCAAGAAGGTTCCAAAGAAGCTGATGGATTTAGACAAGGACGAGATTGTACTTGTCTCTCTAGACAAGAAAGCTAAAAATATTATAGCAAGTGCAGTTGATGACTCAATGCTGCAGAACTTAATCCATTGCCAATCTGCAAAGGAGATGTGACAGTCCTTGGTTACCTTGATGGAAGAAACAGAAGAAGTGAGGGATGATCGGAGATCCATCCTCAATCAGAAGTATGAAGCCTTCCGACAGGGAAGCAAAAAGATCATTGTTGATATCTTTGAGAACTTTTTCAAGATAGTGAATGATTTAAGAGTCTATGACAGAGTATTCACTAATAGAGAACTGAATGACAAATTCCTGAGATCCCTGACCAAAGAATGGGACAACAAGGTCTGTGCCATCAGGGAGTTTGGGAAGCTAGCTGAGACAGACCCACAAAATCTCTTCGGGAAGCTTATGTCATATGAGCTTCAACTCAACACCAGGAAAGCTGAAGAAGAGAATAGCAGGTCTGCTCTCAAAGAAAAGTCTGTTGCTCTAAAAGCAGACACCTCTAGAAAGACAAAGGCTGCCTCCCCAGCTCCAGCTCCAGAAATTAGTGAAGAAGAATAAACTTCTGAGCCTAGTACCTCAGGCTCTGAGCTATCAGAAGGAGAGTTCTCACTGCTCTCACGTCAGTTCAAGAAATTCTTGAACAAGAAGAAGTAATGGAAAGGCAAGGATGTCTCTTATAGAAGATCACGACACGATGGTGATCGGCAAAGAAAAGGCTCAAGTAGCCATGACAGGTATTCCTCTAAACAGAACAAATAGGTTTCGACTGACATCATTTGTTATTGCTGTAATAAGTCAGGTCACGTCATCGCCGACTGCCCTCATAAGAAGAAGGAGGGTGGTAGAAAGAAGAAAAGAAATCCTCGTACAACAAAAAGAGGAAAGAGAAGAGCCTGCTAGCCAAAAAGAGCAAGACTCTTAGTGACTCTGACTCATCTGAGTCAAGTGAAGAAGAAGAAGCTTATTTTGGGCTTATGGCTCAAACAGATGATGATCAAGAGCCCCAGTTCACTGGGAAGGTAAACTCTCATACCCCTCTTTCAGATTCTGAAGTCTCTGAACATGATTATGAGGATAGCTCCTCTGACGATGAGTCAGAACTAATGGCCCAGTACAAGGAGTTGATCATGGCTTACGACAAATTTCGTCGAGTCGTGAAGACTCAAGCTAAAGAGATCAAATCTCTAAAAGCCGAAGAGAGCATCTTGAGAGAGAAAGTCGCAAAGACTGACTCCCTCGAAGAAAACTTCAATAATGCAATTGAAGAATATAACAAGGCTCTTGAGTACCTTGACCTCAAAGAGAAAATCATCAAGGAATTGGAATCCCAACTTGCTGCTGAAAAGAAACTAGTTGAAAGTTTCTCGAAGCCCAAGACAGTTCTTCCATTCGTTGCTGAATTCTCAGCCAAGGCCAAGGGTGCCAGATTAGGCCATGAAGAAGCTCCTAGTAAATCGTCTAGGAGAAATAAGGCTCAACGTAAGAATAAGGCTGTCAAAAAGACCTTAGCCAAAGAGAAGGGGAAAGCCCCTCAAGATCAGACCACGTTCAAGAAGGTTATATTTCCTTCAAATGAGTTTGATTTTGACTCATCCTACGGGCACTTTGCTAGGCCTACTTATGTAGAGCCAAAGTCCCGCTATAAAGGATGGACTCGACCCAGAAACTTTGGCGAAAGTGTCTTTAAGGCACCTTATGAAGAAGTTATTCTTCAGAGTTATGGCCCTTTCAATCATGGGCATAACTTCAAGAAGGCACCAAAGACAAAACCTGTTGTACAAAAGCCTATAACGGAGAAGAAGCCATGTGATTGTCATCATCATGAGGCATCTTCCTCCAAGAATGCTGCCCCTGCTAGACCATAATTCCAAAAGGTCAAGCAGGAGATTATGAGGCAAAGGTACAACCGATTTGACTGTTGGTATTGTGGCAAGGTTGGTCACTTCGCCATTGATTGCTGGTTCAATCCCAAAAACGCTGCAACTCCTCATATCAGCAATATGAGAAAGACCGCTCATAATGCTAACACTCGTAGGGGGAGTAATCTAACCCGAGACCAAGGACCCAAACGTGTTTGGGTTCCTAAGGCAAATTGATTATGATTGCAGCTATGTCCAAAGGCCAACAAAACGTCAATCTGGTATTTGTACAGCGGATGCTCTCGGCATATGACCGGGACTAGAAGCCTCATTCAGAACTTTACTCCAGTCGTGAATGAACCAAAGGTCATCTTTGGAGGTTCAGACCGTGGAATTACTAGATGCTATGGTATGATCACTAACGGCAATGTATCCTTCTCGGATGTGGCTTAAGTCGAAGGATTGGAACACAATCTCATAAGCATAAGCCAACTCTGCGATAAAGGATACATAGTTGAATTCCATGTTGATAAGTGCTTGATAAAATCCGTTGACAATATGGAAACGATTCTATCTGGCACTCAAAGCAGGAATATTTTCTTTTTAAATTTCATTTGTATATATTCCTCTACACCAGTGTGCCTTTTAGCACAAGATAGTGGTCTCTTGGTGACCAATAACACAAGAGACTAGCACATATTAATTTCAAAACAATTAATAAATTATTTTCGATGAACTTAGTCTGTGATGCCCCAAATGTCAAGTGCGTCAAAGATAGATCTTGTCATGCGTGCGTAAAAGGCAAGCAAACAAGGGCTACCTTTAAAAACGTTATTGACAAAGACTCTAATAGATGTCTCCATCTATTGCATATGTACTTATTTGGTCCACTGCAAATTAGAAGTTTTGGAGGTAAGGATTATACGCTAGTAATTGTTGATGATTACTCGCACTTTGCGTGAGTGTTCTTTCTGAAACACAAGTCAGATACCTTCGACATCTTTACTAATTTTGTTAGGCAAGTCCAGAATGAGTACAACTGCTCCATAGTCAAAATCAGAAGTGATAATGGAACAGAGTTCAAATCTGGGGCCATGACAGAATTCTATGAAAGCTTAGGTATCTTTCATGAGTTTTCCTCTCCTCGCACTCCATAACAGAACGGAGTGGCTGAGAGAAGGA
Organism: Platanthera guangdongensis; assembly: GCA_039583875.1. NCBI lineage: Eukaryota > Viridiplantae > Streptophyta > Magnoliopsida > Asparagales > Orchidaceae > Platanthera > Platanthera guangdongensis. Next base: position 23,674,297 of record CM077157.1, read on the forward strand.
ACAAAACACTCATAGAGGCCTGCAGGACAATGTTGAGTGATGCTTCACTTTCGGAGTACTTCTGGGCTGAAGGCGTCAACACTGCATGCCACGTGCAAAATCGAGCACTCATAAACAAAAACCACGATAAGACACCTTACGAACTTCTAAAGGGCGGGAAGCCAACCATCTCATATTTTAGAATCATTGGCTATAAATGTTTCGTACTTAACAATGTCAAGTATCATACCACCAAGTTCAGCGAAAAGAGTTTTGAAAGTATTTTTGTAGGTTATAGTAGCCATAGTAAGGCATATAGAATATTTAATAGAAAAACCCTGGTGGTAGAAGAATCGATACATGTTGTATTTGATGAGACGAGCTTGCTGCAAAGAAATCCGTCTAGTGTGCTCATTGAAGATGCAGGTGCAAAGCTAGATGAAATCAATCTGAAAGAACCCAATGAGGAAAAAGACGGAAAACTCTTCAAGATCACCTCTCCAACCCCTATTGGGGAGGTAGATGATCAAAATGAAGAGATCGTCCAAGTTGAAGAAATCACTCCAGTGATTGAAGATAATCCAGATACAAGAACTCTAGAGCTCAGACATTTGAAGGATCATCCCATAGACCAGATCATAGGAGATCCCCGGGACGGTGTCAGAACTCGAAGAGGTACAACTAATGAGAATTTATATTTGAGTTTTCTCTCACAGGTTGGACCAAAGAAGTTTGAGGAAGCAAACTCGGACGCATCATGGATAATGACAATGGAAGAAGAGCTAAATCAGTTCAAGCGCTGCAATGTATGGAAGCTTGTTCCAAGACCCAAAGGAAAGAATGTCATTGGAACAAAATGGGTCTACAGGAACAAGATGGACGAAGACGGGACGATCATAAAGAACAAAGCCAGACTTGGCACTAAAGGCTATCGTCAAGAAGAAGGAATCGACTTCGACCAGACATATGCTCCAGTGGCAAGGATGGAGGCAATAAGATTGTTCCTAGCATATGCTGCATTCAAAGGCTTCACCGTCTATCAGATGGACGTGAAGTCTGTCTTCCTAAATGGTAACATAAAGAAGGAAGTGTATGTGGAACAACCTTCAGGTTTCGTTGATCCTAACTTTCCTAATTATGTCTATTTCCTACACAAGACCCTATATGGTCTGAAACAAGCTCCTAGAACTTGGTATGAGACGATGTCTAGCTTTCTACTTGAGAACAAGTTCACAAGGGAAAAGATAGACAAGACATTATTTCTTAGGGAAGTAAAATGCAAGATTTTGCTAGTGCAAATCTATGTCGACGACATTATTTTTGGCTCTACAAATGACAATCTCTGCAAAAAGTTCTCAAAACTTATGCAAGAGAAGTTCGAAATGAGCAGTATGGGCGAACTGAAGTATTTCTTAGGGCTTCACGTGAAACAATCTGAAGATGGAATTTTCATCTCGCAGACCAAGTTCACCAAAGAGTTGATTAAGAAATTTGGAATGGAGAACGCAACCTCTATGAGGACTCCAATGGTCTCAACTATGTCTCTGGACAAGGATGAAAAAGGAAAACCTTTTGATGAAACCAAGTACAGAAGCATAATTGGATCCTTGCTCTACCTTACTGCCAGTAGACCCGACATAATGTTTTCAACATGTGCCTGTGCTAGATTTCAGGTGAACTCTAAGGAATCTCACTACGCTGCTGCAAAGCGGATTTTGAGATACCTTAAAGGTACACCCAATCTTGGCTTATGGTACCCAAGAAGTAATGACTGCGAACTAATTGGGTTTTCAGATGCAGATTTTGCAGGAAGCAAAGATGACAGGAAAAGCACCTCCGGGACGTACTAATTCTTTAGAAGAAGGCTAATCTCCTGGAGTAGTAAGAAGCAGAACTGTGTCACAATCTCAACGGCCGAGTTAGAGTACATCTCTGCAGGCAGCTGTTGTGCACAGTTACTCTGGATAAAGAATCAATTTGAGGATTACAACTTGAAGTTCAAGCATGTCTCATTGTTTTGCGACTCTTCCAGCGCAATTGCAATAGCCAACAATCCAGTCTCGCATAGCCGGACAAAGCATATCGAGCTAAGATATCATTTCATCCGGGAGCATGTAGAGCATGAGGACATAGATCTCCAATATGTCTCCATAGACAGGCAAGTTGCAGATATCTTCACGAAGCCGTTGGACGAGACCAAGTTCTCATTCTTTAAAACGGAACTTGGGATGCTCAACAAAGAAGATTAGAGAAGTTTGGATTTCAAGAAAATAAAGAAATTAAAGGGTTAGTGAAAATCTGGCATTTCAAAGTTTTTTTTCTTTCAACTCGAGATAGACTTGACCTACTCGAGTAATCAAAGGACCTACTCGAGTAGTCCAGTTAACTTACTCGAGTAGGGCAATTCATGTACTCGTGTAGTACACTTAATCTACTCGAGTCAGTCTATTCTCCCACTCGAGTCATTGCAGATTCTCCTACTCGAGTAACTTCTATAGACCTACTCGAGTAACTCCTGATCTACTCGAGTACCACCTTTATCACTCGTGTATGTGCCTCTCTGGCTTTCAAATTTTCATGTGCCGCCTCTTCTAGGGTTTAAATTATTTCCTTCTCGAGTAATTAGACTTAAACCTAGGGTTTATAAATACGAATTTCCGAAAAACTCTCTACACGAAATCATTTCACTCTCTCGTGTACCCGGCTGCCGTTTCGACTTCCCTCAAAAAGTTGCAGAGCCGCTTCATCTTCCTCTCCTCCCGTCAAGTAAGGATCATGGCCGCCGCCTCCAAGATCGGCGTGGGCTCGGAACTCGTTGCCACAGGGATTGCTGAACTTTCTGATGATTTCCACAGCTTGATGATTCTTCTAGACAACGCAGGGCTATCCTTTTTCCTGCAAGAACCATGCTGGATCCTCTTTCCCGAAGTAGTATAATTCTTCAAGCACCTCAAGGTCAAACGAAATGGACAAGTGCTGAAATCCAAAGTAAAAGGTATGAAAATCAAACTCACCAAGACTATCGTCTCTCAACTTCTCAGATTACCGATAGTGGACGAAGAAGACGACCTAGATGACGACGATTCCGACAGAACTTCCCTATTCTGTGGTATTCCGTCTGACGCTCAGTACATCAAATGCTCAGATATGCATGCAGAGGGAAAATTTCTTGTTGATGTCATCGGGAAAATCTTGCTCTGCAATACCAATTCTATAAGAGATATGCCCCTGTACTTCTTTGACATTATGCAAGCTATAGTTTGCCGCAAGCAGTTCCAATTTGGGTTGATGATTCTTGACAAAATCAAGGACAGTGCTAAAGCCTCCAATTTTTCCAGGATCATCTCTCTCCTCCTTCATGAGTTAAATCCTCAGCTGTTCAACTTCCCCAAAGGGACGCCTCTTCACCACATGAAGAAGGTCTCCATTCAGTCCATTCAGAGATGGGAATTAAAACTGAAGAATACTGCCCAAGCTGCTAAGATTTCAGAAGTTCCAGCTGTCAAGGACAGGACTCCATCTCCCTCTCCTCATCATGTGGGCAGCTCCTCTGGTGCACAATGTGAGGGGGAGCCTGCTCCATCTCTTTCTCACAGATTACCTTCATCTCCACCAGAATTCCCCTCTTCTCCTGCTCCAGCTAACTCTCCCCTACCTCAAACACCACAAACTCCTCCAGCAACTCCTTCAGCTCAGATACCTACAGAATCCCTTCTCTCAACAGCTGCTGCTATAGATGCAATGATTGCAGAACTCACTGAAGAAGTGTTGCCTCTTCCTCCTCCTTCTCCACCAAAATATCCAGCTTCCTCCCTAGCTCCAAATCTTACTTCTCCTCAACCCCAGCCAGAGAGTATTCTCATTTCTGATGAGCCCTCTCCTGAGCCAGCTGAGGCTCCTCTCAGAAACTTAGATTTCTCTATCCCTTATGATATAGAAGAAAGGGATGCTATCATTCATACAACAAGGGTTGCAAGCTCCGTGATTATTGGAGAAATAGCTCCATGGGTAGCTCCTCCTCTTCCTTCTGCTCTTCCTACATCTGCTGCTCCTTCAACTTCTGCTGCTACAGACACTCCCTCCTCAGATTTGATGCAACAGATTGCACTTCTTCTTCAAGACCAGATGACCTATTTTGATACTTGTCTAAAGACTGTAACTGACAAGGTAACTGCTCTCGAGACTGAGATGAGCAGAGGATTTGCTAAAATCCAGCATAACACTGACAAGCTCAAGTACTTATTTCAACTTGGTGGAAAAGCCCTAGACCACACTATAACTAGTATTGGAGAAGTTATGGAAGAGGGTGTCACCCTTGCCAATAATCAGATTGAACTGGACAAGAGAAATGAAGCCAATAAAATGAAGATATGTGAAGAAAGTTGGTCTCTTTAAAGAAGATGCTATTGAGAGATTATTTGTTGAAGTCGGAAAGGGGGAGGGATTAGTAAAAGAATATCTAGAAAAATCTGCTGCTCTCCAACAGGAACTATGGGAAACTCATGTGCAGAAAATTCAGGCTGATGTGTTAGCCCAGATTCAGAGTGTCAAGTTCCATACTTATGACACTGCTGTCTGGATGCATAATTAAATCCTACCTAAATTTCCTGCAGACCCAAACATCATTCCCCATCACTTGAATCCTCTAGTTACAGATGCCTCTGCTTCAGCTGCTCCTCTGCAACCTACATTCTCTCTCAGGCCTGGGGACACAGTTGCTCCTCCAGACACTTATGTTCAAGGCTGGGAAGAAGATTCTGCAGACATATTCTTCAAAGCTCCTCCAGAAATTCAGACATCCAGAAAGAAAAGAAAATATGGTGAAGGTGCTTCTGCCAGCAGATCCACTCCTGCTCCTGCTACTGAATTTGCTGAAGTTTGGTCTCCAATCTCCAAATTCCTGATTTTGGATACTCTCAGATTAGTTATGGATTTCCATAAGAACAAGAACATTCACTACAATTCCTATGAATGGGAGTTGTATAAGAAGTCCATGACTAAGAGAAGAATTTATGACAGAGAGTATGGAAGGAATAATCCTGCTGCTCCTCCTAGGCCTCCCAAATATTATCCTAAACCCTACAGCTATCAGAGAAGACATCAAGAGAAACTGGATAGACAATAACATCAAGACTGATTTTCAAGGATTTTTGAGAGTGTGAAATGATTGACTGTAGAGTTGATAATTTTGGATATTCTTATTTATATAATTCTAAGTTTTTGCTCTTATTATCTTTTCTCATAGTCTATTGCTTGCTTGCACTAATTTTTCTACTTACCTTCTTTTTATATCTTTAATTCACCTTAGTGTAAATGGTTTTGACTTCAACAAATAGGGGGAGATTGTTGGGTATTGTATACATATTAACCCAGATTTGATGAACACACCTTTGAACTAAGATGAATTAGGTTGTATTTGATGCTTTGTTTGAGTTATGTGGTTGCAGGATTCCAATGGGAAGTGTAGACCAATGTCAGTCTACAATGGGTCACCAAACACAGGACCATGCAATGTAATCCCTCATTGTATGACCCAAAGTGTTGACCCATGTGTAGCCTCTCTATTGGGATACACTTCATATTCAAGCATTTGGACTATGTGAATGGAGTTGGATGCTGATCTCACCAAAGAAGAAATAATTTCCACCTTGAAAATTTTTCTAAGTATTCTACTCGTGTAGGTCATTAACTACTCGAGTGAAATACTTGCTTTATACTCAAGTGAAATTTTTATACTCGAGTACGTATATCTCCTTCTCGTGAAGTTAAGTCCATATACTCGAGTAAACTGTCACATACTCGAGTAGCTTACTTAACTACTCGAGTAGATCATTCTTCTTACTCGAGTAATACAGATTTCACTCTCCAAAATTTTTCTAAGTAAACCACTCGAGTAAGTATATATATACTCGAGTAGTTATAGTTTCTGACTCGTGTAACTGTTTTTTATCTCAAGAGTAAATTTTCCATACTTGAGTAGTATAAGTTATTTACTCGAGTAGTTCACTTACTACTCGAGTAGTTCAAGCTTCATACTCAAGTAAACTAAATTTCTCTTCTCCTAAAGTTATTCCAAGTCATTTACTCGAGCAAGTCTTTTTCATATACTCGAGTAGATTTTATTCTCTCGAGTAGTTCAGTCTGACTACTCGAGTAGCTCGTTTTCAAGTGTTCAGAAATTTCTATAAGTCCTATCACTCGAGTAGTTTATCAAACCACTCGAGTAGTTTTTCTCACCTACTCGAGTAGTACAACTTGTACTCGAGTAATTCAACTCCACTTCCCGTGAAACTTTTCTGTATACTCGAGTAGATCTTCTAAGTACTCGAGTAAGCTGATTATATGTACTCGAGTAGTTGTTTTCTAGCTACTCGAGTAGTCCTGAGTTATATACTCGAGTTAGTTCCCTCTATCCACTCGAGTAGTTTTATACCTACTCGAGTAGTCGTTTCTTCACTCGTGTATATCACTTCGTTTTCCCTGAAATTTCGCTAAGTCCAGATTTGGCAGATTTTCAAATTTCGTGACATGATTGGTCCACGTGTACGTCATTAAAACCAATTATGACCGTTATTAGTATTCTTATATAAGATCCTGTCTAATCGACAAACCCTAACAAGAATAACAAGCTTTTAAGATCAAATATTATTGAGATTTTTCAGCAGCCGTTTCTCTCTCTAAGTCGCTGTTTCCTCTCTCTCTTCACGGAAAGAAAGCCGTCGCCGCCGCTGTTTTTCTCCGGCAAGGGTTTCGATTTTCAGAGGAATCAGACTGAAGAAGTTTTACAGATCGAGATTGTTTTTCAACTGCTCATCCTCTTCTCGATCGTGTAAGACACAGAAGATTCCAGATCTGTTGTCGAGATTTTCTTCATCTTTCTGAAAGTGCCGCAAAGCTTACAAGAAGAAGATCCTGGTTGCTTGCTTGCAGATCTGACAGAGAAATCATTGTTTGTATTTTCTTAAACAATTTTTCATTCTTGTAGGGGAAGTTTTCTCAGAGTGTAGGATTTTTCAACTCTGAGTTTGTAGGAAGTTTTGCCTTCCGAGTTGTAGATACAATTGGTTGGATTGAGATTGTAGGAACTTTATTCCGAGGGTAGGATTGATTTTCAATCCGAGATAGTGGAGTAGCCGAGTCTAGTATATTGCTAGATCGGTGAGGGAAAGTGGATGTACCCAAGATCGGGGAACCACTATAAATCTTGTCTCGTCTGTGATAATTTGGTAGATAGATCTGTGCTCTATTCTGAGATTTTTTTATTCCACAAAAAGACACAGTACTCACCTATTCACCCCCTCTAGGTGATTTAGGTTGACAACTATTATCTTTCACCCTCTCATTTGAGAGTTTGGTGCCCAAAAACTAGAAAATAAAAGATGTTAAAACATGCATCCTAAAACCAAGAGAAGAAGTGTCGTTACCTTCCGACCCCTCTTCCTAGCCATGGAAACTTAGCCGGATGAAAACCTTCGCAACAATCTTGCCTCCACGGATCTGGACTCGACTCGCGATTTGGAGCACCGGAGCTTCTCCAGCAGCCGGATCTCTCCTAGACCTCCTTCCTTGCTCTCCCTTCTCTCTAGATCTTAGAAAGAGAGTGCTTGAAGAAGAATGAGGGTTTCTAAATCCTATTCCCGAACTTAACTCAGCAAGGGAAACCCTAGACCATCAGATCCCAAAAGAAGGGAAAGAACGGCCACGATCTGAACTGAAAATCAAAATACCTGGGCTGAACACAGCTTGTGACACGCCTGTGTCCAAGGCCGTGTTCCCCAATCGACATCGAAACCGTTGCACCCAAACCAGGACACGGGTATATGACACGGCCGTGTCCAACACGAACACGCCTGGGCTCCAGGCCGTGTCCAACCCCTCACAAGTCCCGGCTCATAACCCGAGAAGGACACGGCCTGGGACACGCCCATATCTCAGGCCATGTTCGAAGTCTCGACGATTGTCGACTGCCACTTCGTCGACTTCGCAAAAATTCGTCGAACATGCTTGACACGACCGTGGACATGCCCGTGTCCTAGGCCGTGTTCCTTGCATGTGTCGATACAACCGTGTCGACACATCTGTGTCGACACCTCCCATGTGTCGACACAACTGTGTCGACACCTCCTCCTCTGTGTCGACACCACTGTGTTGACACCTTTGTGTCGACACCTCCCTTGTGTTGACACTCGAGGGAACCCGCCTGCGACACGGGCTCCGACACGGGCGTGTCGGAGGGCGTGTCCCCCACTAGTTGACAAACTGAGCGAAAAATCGTCGACTTCCCGGGCTCTCGACGAACCCGGTACGACACGGCCATGGACACGCTCGTGTCCTAAGCCGTGTGACCCTCACCAAGACCCAAACTTGGCTCTCGACGCTGCTCGTCCTTCTTTCGAATTTTGGGGCGTTACAACTCTCTCCCCCTTAAAAGAATTTCGTCCCGAAATTACCAAAAAGCAAAAAGAGGTACATAAAATTTAAATGATACCTGAACGGAAAAACTCTGGATACTCCTCTAGCATGGTTTGTTCTCGCTCCCAAGAGAGCTCCTCACAGCCGCAGTTGTCCCATCGAACTTTTATGAGTTTGACCTCTTTGTTCCACAACTGCCGAATTTATGAGTCCTCTATAGCAATTGGATGGACTCGCGTCCTCAAGTCTTCCTCTATCGGCACTGATGCCGATTCGATCACCACACTAGCTTCTACCAAGGCTTTCCTCAAGACGGAGACATGAAAGACGTCATGCAATCCACTCAACTTTGCGGACAACGCTAACCGGTATGCTACTTCTCCCACCCATTCAACAACCTCGAAAGGTCCCAAAAACCTTGGACTCAACTTCTTGAGTCGGCGAATCCGTGAAATGCCTTTGAACGGCTTGATCTTCAAATAGACCCAATCGCCTACCGCGAACTCCAACTTCCTGTGGTGCACATTAAAATATTTTGCTTGCTGATCTTGAGCCACCTTCATGTGTTCTTGAATGGTCCGTACCAACTCACAAGCATCAGCTACCACCTCTTTTCCCAAAAGTTTGGTGTCTCCCGCCTCTGTCCATGACATCGGTGTTCGACACCGCCTCCCACATAGAGCTTCGTATGGCGCCATATTTATGCTTGCTTGGTAACTATTGTTATACGCGAACTCTACCATGAAGAGGTGATCCTCCCATTTCTTGCCAAAGTCAAGTACACACATCCTCAGCATATCCTCCATGGTATGGTTCGTCCTTTCGGTTTGCCCGTCAGTTTGAGCATGAAAAGTCGTACTGAACTTTAGCTTCGTGCCCAAACTTTTTTGAACCAATCTCTAGTCCTTGGACGTGAAACGTCCGTCACGATCACTGACTATACTTTTAGGAATCTCGTGCAGTCGCATAATGTTGCGAACATACAACTCCACCAGCTTCTCCACGTTGTCCTCCTTCCGGTTTGGGATGAAGTGAGCCACTTTGGTTAAGCGATCCACAATCACCCAAATCGCTTCGTTACCCTGCTGTGATCTAGGTAACCCATGCACAAAATCCATGGAGATGTCATAAAATTTCCACTCGGGGATTGGAAGAGGCTTCAGGAACCCGCCCAGCTTCTGACACTCGGCCTTCACCAAGGCACAAATTTGACATCGATTCACGTACAAAGCTACGTCCCGCTTTAGTCCAGGCCACCAAAAGGATCTCTTCATATCCAAGTACATCTTTGTACTGCCCGAATGAATGGATTACTTTGTAAAGTGAGTCTCAAACATCAACTCCTCACGGAGCTTGCCGAACTGTGGTACATAAATCCTTCCGTCCTTCCTCAGAATCATGTCAATCATCTCCCAGGCGCTGCTCTTGCCTTTTTGAGCTTCCACCACGAATGGCTGAAACTCCACATCCAAACGGGTCGCTTCCCGTATACGATCGGACAAGTTGTTCTGCATTTCAATCCAGTTTAACCGAGCCACGCTAGACTCACCTCTTGCTACACACTCCATGTCAAGGGACTCCCAGTCCCGCACAAACCGCTCATCATGAGCTTCTAATCAATTCCCTTGCCCAGAGTATTTTTTACTCAATGCATCAGCCACCACATTGGTCTTGCCTGGCGTATACTGAATCGCCACCTCATAGTCTCCATGGAACTCGACCCACCTGCGCTGCCGCATATTCAAGTCCTTCTGATCTAAGAGATACTTCAGGCTTTTATGATCTGTGAATATCTCCACCTTCGCACCATAGACATTGTGTCGCCATATTTTCAACGCGAAAATTATCGCCGCCAACTCCAAGTCATGGACGGGGTAATTCCTCTCATGAGGCTTCAGCTGCCTAGACCCAAAAGCTATCACCCTGCCATGTTGCACCAAAACACAACCCAAACCGCATCCTGATGCGTCACTGAAGATCTGAAATCCTTCGGTCCCTTTCGGAAGACTTAGGATTGGAGCCGTCATCAGTCTTTCCTTCAGCGTCTCGAATTTCTGACTGCACTCTTGAGTCCACACAAACTTCTGGTCTTTACGAGTGAGTGAGGTGAGGGGTAGAGCTACCTACGAAAAGTTTTCCACAAATATCCTATAGTACCCGGCTAGTCCAAGAAAACTTTGGACTTCCGCCACGGTCCTCAAAATCGGCCAATTTCTGATGGCTTCCACCTTTGTTGGATCTACCGCCACCCCATCCCCACTAATCACGTGGCCCAAAAATGCCACCTTCTCTAACCAGAACTCGCACTTTGAGAACTTTACATACAACTGGTTCTCCCTCAACACTTGCAAGACCATTCTCAAGTGAGTCTCATGCTCCACTTCCGATTTGGAATACATCAAGATGTCGTCAATAAAGACAACTACAAAAGAGTCCAAGTATTTTCGAAATACTCGATTCATCAAATCCATGAATACATATGGTGCGTTCGTCAGCCCGAACGACATCACCGAGAACTCGAAGTGTCCATACCTCGTACCAAACGCTGTCTTGAGTATGTCCTCATCCCAAATCTACAACTGATAGTATCCTGACTTCAATTCCAACTTTGAATATACTACCGACCCCACCAACTGGTCGAACAGGTCGTCTATCCGAGGAATCAGATATTTATTCATGACGGTCAATTTATTCAGCTCTCGGTAATCTATGCACAGCCGCATACTACCGTCTTTCTTCTTTACAAACAACACCGGCGCGCTCCATGGTGAAGAACTGGGTCTGATATACCCTTGCTCCAACAGTTCCTGCAACTGTACCTTGAGTTCAGCCAACTCCTTTGTGCCATCCTAAACGGAGGACGCTACACCGGCCTAGCCTCCAGTACTAACTCAATTGAGAAATCGATCTCCCGTCGAGGAGGCGCTCCAGGAAGTTCCTCCGGGAATACATCCTCGAACTCTGCCACCACTAGCACTTCCCCAAGTGATAACCTGGAAGGGCGAACCTCCAATAACGCTACAAGCGCTACTCCACCCTGGCTAACTGCCCGCGCTAACTGCAAGGCTGAAATCAGAGAACAGACCAGTCCATTAAGGCCCTCAAATTTGACCTCCATCTGCCCTTTGCTTCTTAGGGTCACCACCTTGGATAGGCAATCAATACTGACACGTTGCTCCGCTAGCCAGTCCATTCCCAAAATCACATCAAACTTGACCAACGGTAAGACCGTTGCTATCAACACGAAGTCAACTCCGCTTAGCTCCCAACAAATGTGTCCTTTCTTCCCGGTGGTCATGGATGATCCATTGGGCATGCACACCTTTAGCTCCGCATCCGCCGAAAATGACTCAACTCCAATCCTCTGGATGAAGCTTTTCGCAAGAAAGGAGTGCGACGCTCCCGTATCAAACAGTACTCTAGCGGGGTATCCGGAAAACAACACAAAGCCTACAACATAGACATCAACCATAACGGTCTAAACGTATGAGCGCAAGGTTAAACTTAAACTTCCTCATACCTGTCACCACGTCGTGTTGGCGGATCACTTCCTGGTGTCCAAGGTTGTAAGCCCTTGGTTGCACCGGTTGGAACCGAGAAGCGCTCGACTCCGTCATCTTCCCTTTCTCTGCGGTACTGGGGCCGGAGCGCACAGTCTGCTCCTGACTTGCCTCCTGCACCACACCTCCTTGGTTATAAAAACGAGCAATGTGCCTCACCTTACCACAGTTGAAGCACGTCGGTGGCTCTTAGAGTGAGACCCTCCGGTCGTCCACTTATTTTCTCACCGGACTTGTACGGGTGAGGCTTCCTCCTCCATCTATTCCCTTCAGACTTTCCTTGGGATTGAGAAGACTTCCCTTCTCCTTGTTTGGGTGCAAAACTCTTACGACGTTGGCTTCGCTCTAGATCACTCTCCAACGTCCTGATAGCCTCAACTAGCTCGTTAAAACCAGCTCTCTTCATGGCAATGAGGGGTTGCCTTAGATTCTCCCCCAGCCCCTGGTAAAAGAGGTTATCGCTCTCTACATCGTCTGCCATCATCATTCTCGCATAGTGACCCAACGGGTGAACTCCCGCACATACTCGTCCACCGTCTTATATCGCTGCACCAAGTGCAAAAATTGCCTCTGAAGGGCCAACCTTGTCGAAACAGGTTTGTATTTCTTTAGGAAGGCATCCCCAAATTCTTCCATGGACGGGGTGCGTTCAGGAAACTGGCGGCCACTCAACTTTGCGTCTCCCTCCAACATGAAGGTCGCAAACTCAGATTTCTTCTCTTCCGGCATCTCTGCCGCCCTCAAAAGCTCTTGAATCTGTGCTCACCAGTCCTCCGCATCAGTCGAAGTACCGACACCCTTGAATGTCGGGGGATGGAAGTTCATAAAGTACTTCATCTGCCGGTCTCCATGCCCGACCACCACTCTTTATGCCAAAGGATCTAGTCGTCTAGCTTCTCCGCCTGGCACAACTGTCGCTGTATCCGGTGTAGCAGGGGTTGCTACCTGAGCTGTTGCTGCAGCCTGGGCTGCCACCATTGCTTCTGCAAGCATGTGGCAGAAGTCAGACGGGTTTACACCCATGCCCAAAGGACCCTGAGCTATGACGCTGCTCGCAGAAAGTTCTTCTCTTGGTCTCGACGTACCCGCCTCGTTGCTTGCACTCTTCAAGGAAGTAAGAAAACAAGGAATCAGTCTCTAATCGCAAGACTCGAATAAAAGGACACTCATGGTCCCGGATTTCTCCTATGTGGATAACTTCTATATGCACTGACCTTGAACCTAATCTCCCTTTGATATCAAATTGTAACACCTCCCCTGTAATGACCGTATAATATGGGCCCGGCCGGGGCCTCACAACATACAGACGCCACAGCTTCAGTATTATAAGATGATATAACTACCCGATCTCAAAACTCATAACCACAGCACATCGGAAAAAGCAAACAGACTAGAAGTTATCCACAACATATAAAAGTATCGAAGCGACCTTAAAGCCTTACAACAAAAGTGAGTCCAAAGCTCAAATAATAACACCAGTCATAAATATGCATAAGCACTGCTAGACTAACTCGGCATGCACGCCGGAAAATATGAGCATCAAACATACAATGTCATAAAAGTAGAGCTATAGCAAAACCGTAACACTTCATGAGGCTTAGGCCCTTTTGGCCGGCGAGCTAGTTCCTGCTTGCGATCCTTGCCCTGTAAAAATTTGATTGTAACGTGGGTCGACAAAGGCTGACCTCAAACCGTGTAACAAACACATCTCCTCCCGGCCGCCCCTAACGGACCCCGGGGAACCCCTCCAACCTGCAAGTCAGCACTTCGTATACAATATATATATAAACAAGTAATGCACTAAGAACAGACTTGGATGTCTCAAACAACATACACGTTCTCTAATGTTGAGCATATATTGAAAGGGCCTACTTATGCCGCATGTATGCAAAAACCCGGGCTTCACCTAAGGAACCATATCGCGTATGCATCTAGCACCTCATCACATCATATGTGTACTCATCATTTCCCCATTGGCATAAAGCCGCAAACAAAGGGGGTTACCAACATTCCCCCAACGGCATACAAGCCGCCACACGGAACTCTTGCAAAGGCCCCACCCGCTCAAGGTCTTAGACCCGAGCTTGCCTGCAAGCTCTGACTTCTCATGTCAGGATTCCAGCAAACACACTGACCGGTTCTTAGAAGCCTTGCTGGACCCCACCCGCTCATGGCCTCCTTGCCCGGGCTTGCCCCATGCTTGACATTCTCGTCAGTCTCAAAGAAGGGGGACTAGTCTCGCCGGGACACTCTCCATACATGACATGCACGTCACGGGATAGCCAGCCGACCACGGAGATACAGCCACGCCTTGGCACATCACAATCCAAGACAATTTCACCCTAGGCCCTCATTCGTACTGCAGCGTTCCCGCGCACCAACGAAACCATCTACCACCAATGCGGAGCTAACCTTGTTCACCAAGGAAATCATCTACCGTTATTGAGGAGCTAACTTTGTCTGGTTCCGACTACACATACTCACTCAAGAAAAGGGGGAAAACATAAAAAAAATCACAAATGACATCTTGCCGCAACGGATCTCTATGAATCCTTAAAGCTCGTATGCAACATCACCGAGTCGGACTAATGGTCGCGACTACGGCTTCACCCACCATGCCTAATCCACTAACAGAGCAGATCTTTAATGCAAAAACATGTTGGGGACGGACTCAATCGACCCGGAGGTTCCTCTTGAACCTTGGAAACCCAAACCCCTCTCATTTGAGAGTTTGGTGCCCAAAAACTAGAAAATAAAAGATGCTAAAACATGCATCCTAAAACCAAGAGGAGAAGTGTCGTTACCTTCCGACCCCTCTTCCTAGCCATGGAAACTTAGCCGGATGAAAACCTTCGCAACGATCTTGTCTCCACGGATCTGGACTCGGCTCGCGATTTGGAGCACCAGAGCTTCTCTGACAGCCGGATCTCTCCTAGACCTCCTTCCTTGCTCTCTCTTCTCTCTAGATCTTAGAAAGAGAGTGCTTGAAGAAGAATGGGGGTTTCTAAACCCTATTCCCGGACTTAACTCAGCAAGGGTAACCCTGGACCATCAGACCCCAAAATAAGGGAAAGAACGACCATGATCCGAACTGAAAATCAAAACACCTGGGACGAACACGGCTTGTGACACGCCCGTGTCCAAGGAGTGTTCCCCAATCGACACCGAAACCGTCGCACCCAAACCAGGACACGGGTATATGACACGCCTGTGTCACATTTAACATGGCCGTGTCCAACACGAACACGCCTGGGCTCCAGGCCGTGTCCAACCCCTCACAAGTCCCGGCTCACAACCCGAGAAGGACACGGCCTGGGACACGCCCGTGTCTCAGGACGTGTTCGAAGTCTCGACGATCGTCGACTGCCTCTTCGTCGACTTTGCAAAAATTCGTCGAACACGCTTGACACGGTCGTGGACACGCCCGTGTCCTAGGCCGTGTTCCCTGCCTGTGTCGACACAACCGTGTCGACACCTCTGTGTCGACATATCTGTGTCGACACCTCCCCTGTGTCAACACCTCCTCCTCTGTGTCGACACCACTGTGTCGACACCTCCCTTGTGTCGACACTCGAGGGAACATGCCTGCGACGCGGGCTCCGACACGGGCGTGTCGGAGGGCGTGTCCCCCACTAGTCGACGAACTGAGCGAAAAATCGTCGACTTCCCGAGCTCTCGACGAACCCGATACGACACGGCCATGGACACGCCTGTGTCCTAGGCCGTGTGACCCTCACCAAGACCCAAACTTGGCTCTCGATGTTGCTCGTCCTTATTTCGAATTTTGGGGTGTTACGCGCAGTCTGGCACGTGCTTACATGCACGACTAGCTGCACACGCTCCAATGCAGGCGCACCCGCCCGTGCCGTCGCAGGTACGCCCGCATGTTTCCGTGCACCTATCCGTGCGCGAACCCACACATATTATCACATGGCCATCACCTCTCCTATGCCATAATATATGATAACATTTTTACCCGAGTTTGTAGGACGCAACTGCTCGTCGGGGCAAGTCCATCAACGTTCGCCACCATTGCCGCCATAAAATGAACAGAGAAAGATTCTTATTTTTCTTCATCCGGAGCGGTCTCGTGCAACAAGGATCTGTGGGGCAATTGTTGAGGATGCCCCCATTTTATAGGAATTGGGTGTGCACATGGCCACACCCCCATGATCTGCACCCAAAAGGAGTGAGATCATGGGTTTGACCGCACACATGGTCACCATGTCCGTCCCTCCCACACTCTGATCTCATTACGCACACCAAGGGAACTGCCGCCGACACCGCCTCGCTGGCCGTCGGTCGCTGTCCCGCCCCTGCTGCTGTCTTGCGGCCAAGGGGCGGCCGCCGCCTTGCAGCCGAGGGGTGCCCTAACCGGCCGCCCCTCCTTGGTCGCCGCCCTGCAGCCAAGGGTCGGCCAAGCCGGCCGCCCCTTCGTTGGTCGCCGCCTCGCCCCTGTTGCTGCCTTGCGGCAAGGGGCAGAAGCCACCTTGCAGCCAAGGGGTGCCCTAACCGGCCGCCCCTCCTTGGTCGCCGTCTTACGACCAAGGGGCAGCCACCGGCCGTCCCTTCCTCGTTCGCTGGCCTGCGGCCGAGGGGAGGCCAAGCCGACCACCCCTCTATGGTCGCCGCCTTGCGGCCGAGGGGAGGCCAAGCTGGTCGCCGCCTTGCCTCCAAGGTGCGGCCAAGCCGGTCGCCCCCCCACTCTTGGCCGCCATCTGGGGGCCGAGGGGCGGCCAGGCCGGCCGCCCCTCCTCGGCCGCCGCCGACCTCCCCCGTCGACGAAGAGGGCGGCGCTACGATCGCCGGCCGCCAGTAGCGAGTCGCCCCCGCCGTTCGATCATCTCAGGTCATCGCAAGCCGTTCGATTCGCGCGTAACCACCAACTAACCACCAAGTTAGTGTCAGAAATTTAATTAATGTTTTATTATTTATTTATGATGGTCTCCAAATAGCAGGATACACACATTTAAACTATAGTAAAAATATTTATGAAGGTGGTTACGGTGCGTTGATAGCCGCGTAACCACCGTAACCACCTCCCAGAACCTATAAAAGGAGCATCATGTCTCCTCATTTCTCATCTTTTCTCTCCCAAGTCTTCTTCTTCTTCGGGTCGAAACTCTGCCGATTTCCTCCTACGTGTCACCTCCGAGCCACACCCGAGCCGCACTCGAGCCACATCCGAGCCACAAGCGGGTCAAGTTAAATCCACCCGACAAAGCCAAATCGTTCAAGTTCTAGGCGACTCCTGCAACTGCAAGACCAAGTGTTCCGCCTCCCACCCAGAATCGGAAAGTCGCTGTCTGAATACCACATGCGCGAAGCGCTATATGTAACAACTCCTGGCGCGACGACATGTCGTCCTTATTGTGCAAAGTGTTCTCCCACCCCATAATTATAACGAGAGGTGACTTGTCACCCTCGACTTCACAAACTAGCTGTAACTGCCAGGAAATAGTGGATTTTGACTGTCACAGATCCGGCCACGTGATTTTTTATCCATTTGAGGGGTTTTCCCATGCTTAAACTGCTTGTGTACAATCAACATACTCTTTTGACTGTACGCGCACTCGACCGTTCCGAGAGCTAAGACGGTCCAAGAATTCCGGCCCGACTGGGACGTCGAGTTAGTCAGCAACAATTATATTATCTAATTATGATGTCAAATGAACATGGTTTTGAAAAGAGAAAGGAGAAAGGATAAAATTGTAACGACCTAGCCGATCCAACGGGACAATGCCACAACTCTGTTATAGACGACGTTATCAGGCTGCAGCCCAAGCACCTCAACCCCTCTCGAGCCTACTAGTGGGTTATTGGTGGCCACATGCTGTCTTTGATGAGCAAAAATCTTTGGTTAAGCGGACAACACGTGGACTTCCCAAGAGGTCACCCATCTTAGTACTACTCCAACCCGAGCATACTTAACTACGGAGTTTTCCAACTTATCATCATCAATTGAGCTCAATTAGTGATGAGAAGTTGAAAAATTTTGTAGTTAAGCGTGTTTACGACCAACAACCCGCTCTAGATAAAGTTACCGGGCTACGTGTGTCATGACCCGTATTTTCTCTGAATTTTAAATGTATATCAGAGTAAGACAAAACACGTGTCGTGATGCCACGCCATACAGGGGATAACTGCAGACGCTCAGGCAAGACTCCAACTCTACCTTTTATAAGAAATTCATAAGTTATTAAGAAGAAAATCGAGTTTACGTTTAATTAATTAGTTGTACCCCTCGGCTCAGTGGATCAGCTAGTCCACAAGTAAAGATATAATCATATGCTGCGGAAAATACCTTATTTGTGTTAATTGACCTCCTACATGAGCAAAACATTCATATAGGACACTCATAGTATGACAGCAACTTTTACGTTCGTCAAACACAGTGATTTTAGTTTGCAAGATGACATGTATGAAGTAAAAGAGGTAATACTTTTATACTTTTAAAATATCTAACATGCAACCTAGCATAAAACCTTCTCATAGAGCAAGTAAATCTACACAATTATATAGAAAAAGGCTTAGCAGTTAGGAAGTACTTAACATTAAACAAAAATCCAGTGTGCGTCAACAATCCTGACACGAACCCATTAAAAATATATATGTCTGAACTAAACATCAAAACAACAACACTACCTCACTGTCGGTGAGGAAAAGATAGCTGCAGAGTAATAGCCAAAACCAACCCTAGCCGCTCAACCGACTACTTCTCCAAACCTGAGGCTTTCAAAGAAAAAACACCTCAACAAGAAAGAAAATGCAGATGGTGATCAAAGATCAAAGGGTTAGCAAAAAAAAAACAAAAAAATGAAATAAAGGGTTACCAACCCAACATAAGGAAACTGACAAAACTCAGCAAAATATTCATATGATCATTGTAAAGGATTACTTATTGTGTTCAAAAGTAAGAAGGTTGCACCAAGAGCGAAACGAAGTCATACTTCGAGAATATCTACATAAGTAAGCAGAATAACATATATCTGTACAATATGAGGAAAAAGTCTTAACAACTTTACTCATGTGAATCATTAACACTGGTAAGAAATGGTCCTGAGTCGGTGACCACATTGTCCAACCCGAACTTACAGACCCAAAATATTTCAAGAAAGTATTGTGGTGGTGGCCACATTGTCCAACACAAGCAGGCAGTCCAATTGTCTCAATAAGACACTAGGGTGGTGGCCTCAATGTCCAACTTAACCCATCAATCCAAACATATAAACAAAGTACTGTGGTAATTACCACTTTGCCCAACTTAACCTCACAGTCCAAAAATAACTCTAGCAGTGCAAGGATTCACAATTTGACACTAGATTGGTGGTCTTTTATCCACTGCCAACCCAAAGGCCAAATTAAACACCCATAAACATCAATGAAACTCTACCCAAAACACTAGATCTCTCCCATAACAAAAGGGAAGAAAAATCCCAAAGAAACCCATCATAAGCCATACTCGTCGAATTAGACCCAATTCGGCAAAAATTTCTAAGTCTCCACTGATTCATCGAGTATACTCGACGAATATAGTAGATACACGACGAATTTCACTTAGCAACTTCAATTATCTTAATACAAGATGAATCAACGAAATTATCCCAAGTCCACTGAAAAAGCGGCGAGTCGACTCGACGCCGCATTGAGTGCATTCAACGCACTCGACACCAATCATATAAACTCAACGATTCTGCCTTCACTCAACGGCGCGTTGAGTGACCTCAACGCCGCGTTGAGCTCAGTTAACGCCGCGTTGAGCTCAGTCAATGCCGCGTTGAGCTCACTCAACGGTTTTGACTTAGTCTCACAGACCACTCAATGCCATGACTTCACTCAATGTCAATGCTTCACTCAAAGCCAAACTGGCATTACTCAACGAATTCGTCGAGATTACTGGACGAATTTGACTTAGACCCAAATCTCACTCAACACCAAACTGATAATCGACAGACTCAACGCTTTTACTTATCAGAGACAGAGATACTCAACGACGAGTCTATTACTCGACGAACTCGACACCTAAAACTTGACGAACTCAACCCTAAGTTAACCTCACTCAACGTCAAGCTGAAATTCGACGAATTCGTCGAGATTCCTCGACGATTTTAACTTAGTCTAATAAATCACTCAATGTCAAGTCTTATATTCGACGAACTCAATGCCAAATATTACCCGACGAATTTTCATTGAATACTAGGCGAATTTTACTCTACACCTACTAATACTAGCCGAATTTTACTTAAACCCAAACTCCACCTATATTCAACGAATTTACTCAGGCAAACCTCATCATACTCGATGATTTCTTTAAGCCTAAGCTAGAGGTAATATTCAACGATTTGTCTATACTTAACACATTATACACGACGAAATTTCCTTAGATTAATTGTCATAGATTCAACTGGTTTTCCCCTGACCGGATTAAATCCTTTACCAGCGAATCACTCAGGCTATCTCATATACTCATGCCGAATCTATCCTATCGGTACTCCTACACAGCACAGCAAAACGGCAATGGCCAAACCCAACACCCCTCCTGAATATTAAGGAAAAAAAACAACGGAAGGTACAAAAAGGAAAAGAAGCTTGGCGAGTGGAAGAAGTCATCACTTGCCTCGATTCGGCCGAAATCCGGCCACACAACTCTCCTGCCCACCGATTTGGCCGCAAAAACGCCTAAACAACAGAATCTGAAACTTTTCGAGAGGAAAGACGGTCAAAATTGCATAGCTTAAACCCTAAAAATCCAAGAAATAAGAAAAACTCATCGTAGAAACGTAGATCTTGGTGAGAGCTATCCGTATCTACTCTCCGACGACGTTTTCGTGCAAAAAAGCTCCGGAAATCGGCAGCCGAAAGCCAGAAGTGTCCGTTGTTCCCGCTCTTTCGCAAAACGGGCCGACGGTTTCGGGAAGAAGACGATGAATAGGGTTACATCTAATCGCAAGACTATTTATAGAGACTAAACAATATAATATATTATTATTATTATAATTAAACGTCTGATTGACCAAAACTCACACGAACTCAGATTTCTACGAAAATCACACCGTAGCTAAATACCGACGCTACGAATCCAACGACGAAGTCGAAATCGAAATCCGACAAACCAAACTTGGGTAAACATTGCATGAAGTTAAAACACAATATTCCCCAAAAAAGCTCCGTCGTGTTCCAAAATGAACCCTAACTTGCAAGGGAATATCAAAACTCACAAGAAATTAGCCATGCTAATATTCTAAGTCAAAATCCCGGGTACAAATGAGCAAAAAGTCACGCTCCAATAACAATATCCGTTAATCAAGAGTCAAAGTAATGCCCTGACGTCAAATTACGTCACTAAAGGAATTTAAATAAACCTTGAAAAATCAGGGGCGTTACAACCGGTCAAGCACTCCAATCTCTCTCCAGCCTATTGGTGGGTTATTGGTGGTCACAACTTTCCTTTTATGAGCGAAACTCTCGAGTTAAGCAGACAACACTGGGACTTCTCAGGATGTCACCCATCTCGGTACTACTCCAGCATGAGCACATTTAATTATGAAGTTTTTTCACATCTCATCATCAATTTAGTTGCATCTCAATTGGTGATGAGAAATGGTTTAAATGCTTCTTATTAAGGAGATTGCGGGATCGAGTCACGACCTCAACAACCCGTCACGACTGAGAAACATGCGTGAAAAGGGGTTGGGGGTTGCATGGGCTGCAACCCGGACTATCTCAGTGGAGCTTCGCCCATGTGGGGTCGGTCCTGGGTCTCACAAAAATTGCACTTTTTATTATAATGGCCCACCGAGTAGTCTCATTTCCTCGGGGTACTCTAATTTCCCCGTGCGGCGTCGTTACCAGGCTGCAACACAAGTACCTCCAAAACCTCCTCGTGCATGTTTCTCATTCGTGGGGCATTGTACCACAATATACTACAAGAAAATTGACTTTTAGTGACGAACATTTTCATCACTAAATGTCTTATTTTGATCACTAATGTCATTTAGTGATCAAATTTATTTTGTCACAAAATCGTCACTAAAGCCCCGTCACTAAATATTTTGAGTGATTGTAATTTTTTTCGTCACTAAATGTAAACATTTAGTGACCAAATTAATTTGGTCACTAATTGTTCGTTTAGTGACCAAATTACTTTGTTCACTAAAACTTATTTTAGTGACCAAATAAATTCAATCACTAAACATTTTTGGTGACCAAATTAACTCAGTCACTAAACATATATATTTTTAGTGACAATTTATGGATGCTAAAGATTTGTTATAATAGAGATAAATTATCACTATATTTGTTTAGTTTTTCATAAAATATCATATAATTATTTCATTGACTTTTCATTTTAATTCAATTTTAGACATTTAAACACAAGAATAAATAAAATGCTCAATAGCAAAGAGATGTATGTTTAATATTAATTATGTTATTAATAGAAAAAAGGGTGGAAGATGGCCCAAACCCCTTAATACAGAGTAATAGTGCTTTCATCTATAATTAAATTAAATACATGAAAATATCAACAAAGAAGAAAAATTTATAAATGCGCACTTGGATATATTTGATAGTCAATTAATGCCCTTTACTCTTATTTAGATAATTTCCACTAGCGTGAAAACCAAGCTACTACCTGCATTCGACAATGCAAAGTTGATGTGTAATGTAACTCCTAACACTATACTCCGAAGATCTATAACAATGTTGGAGATTGTTCTCTTAAGCTTTTCCCTGGCTTCTCCATCACCTTAGTTAGAGCATCCATGGTGTGCACCACCATCTACATATATGCTTTCCCAGAAGCTCATCTTTGATGCATCCTTCATCGTCACCCCTGCTCCAGCCTTCTCTTTGTACCTATACCCTCAAAGAATAAAAAAGAAATTAAAATTATGAATTTTCCATTAACTTTTTAAAGCCACCAACACTTCTATCCTAGCAAGAAAAATGATGAAATTCCCAAACAATAAATACTATAGGTAAAGTGATCTGGCACAAAAAATAATACCTCATCGTTTAGAGTCACGAAAAATGGAAACCAAACTATCGGCATATTCCAGAAATTCATCATAATTATTGTTTTCATGGAGCATTGAAAATACAGATCGACAAACACTAACATCAGCATCTGAGACGACTGTAACAAGAAGCTTTTTCAAGATCTGAAGATAAATATGAGAGCTCAACAATCATATATAGGTGACTTTTTTGCTGCAAATATCGTAAAACCAACACAGTTTAAAAGATTCAAGATTAAATAAACAAATTTAGGGAAGTTATCACAGTGAATACTACGTCTGTTGGTTTTGTAGAGTATAATTATAATAAAGTATGTAATTAACCTTTGAGAAATAAATCTAAAAGACAATCAATTTTTTTTAATGTACAATAATACGGTCCACGCATGATAAATAGGTGGATTAAAAATTAGATTAGCACAAGATCTCATGACTAAGGCTCTGTTTGGAGGACTTATTTTCACCGGTCAAGTGGTTACGACCGCATATACCGGACCTTAATAAGGTCTGGTACATGCGGTCATAACCGCATATACCAGACCTTAATAAGGTCTGGTACATGCAGTCATAACCGCTTGACTGGTTAAAATAAGTCCCCCAAACAGAGCCTAAAGCTAAAATGTACTTTCATGTATTATCTCCAGAATTCTGCAACCTCCCTCTTTTGAAACCACCAATTATCAACTCCATTACTGCCAAATAGTTGATTGACTGTGGATGACACTATTCAAAAGAGAGTAGTATGAACGAATTGCAACACTTGGAAGATCATAATTATTTTGAACATTTTGTATCACTTGAAAAAAATAAAATGAAAAACAATCAGAAAATTTACAATGCAAGCGCCTATCTTGCCTAATTTAAGTGCATAAATTATTTGAGAGGTGAAGAGAAAATTTATCTTATTAGCATAAATAACAAGATAAGGACTTCATTACTTCTGCTATGCCATTGAGTGAACTTTAAATTTATTCATTGCAAGCATCCATAACATCTATAAAAGGAAAATTAGTTCGAGTTTAAAATTACCCCTATTTATTTTTCTTTGAAGCATTTCATCGAACATGAGAAATGCAGGAGTTTCTATTCTAGAATTCTATAACTTATGCTTCCAGGTATTCCTCCTTGCAGCAGTATATGAAGCATACACACACATTCTTAACTTTTTGCGCCACTATGCTATTCCACAAAAATTCAGTTCCGCAAATCTCAAAAAAAATTATTGGAAGCTTTTATTATTAGTCGAAGCAACATTAATTACTAATCAAATCTTTACGGAGAAGTAAAAGGGGAGACAGATTTGTAATCATTCGCTAGTCCCCTTCAATTGGTGAATCTGGCGCCTACCTTCTTAAGATCAAATGAGGGATTAGAACCGAAGAAACCTGCATCAATAGATATGTCAGAGAGAAGTGATATGGAGAGGAACTACCTCAAGGATGTTTGCGAGTGCCAAGTTGAGGAATTCGGTGACCGATGAGAGATTTAAGATTCCAACGATGAGGGAATAGGGTTATCGTTGAAGCAGAGGAGTAAGAAAACTGGTGTTGTCTCTGGCTATCATCGAGCAGATGTGGGAATCATGGGGATGTCGTTGGCCGCCGTCGAGCAGAGGTGGGAAACACAGGGATGTAGCTGGCCGTCATCGAGCGGAGGTTGGAATCACGGGGATGTCACTACTCGCATGTCACTGTGCGGGATGTGATTAGGTTTAGTGCATGAGAGTGACAGTTATATTATATTATAAAATTTTAATTTAGGAGGGAAGAAATAAAAATTTGGAGGGGAAGTTCAAGTTTAATGACCAAACTATTTTTTGCACATAATTAGTAACCAAACTTATATGTCGTCACAAAATACATGTTTTTAGTGGCCGAACATATATATCGCCACTGAAGATATGACGTCACTAAAAATATGCCT
Organism: Platanthera guangdongensis; assembly: GCA_039583875.1. Taxonomy (NCBI): domain Eukaryota; kingdom Viridiplantae; phylum Streptophyta; class Magnoliopsida; order Asparagales; family Orchidaceae; genus Platanthera; species Platanthera guangdongensis. The sequence goes on from CM077157.1 coordinate 23,699,189, forward strand.
TGTACTGCAATATATTATATCATTAATTACATGTTTTAGGGATCAAATTTTATTTCGTCACTAAAAGTAAGTCTTTAGTGATCTAAATAGAGTTTGGTCACTTAAAATGCGTCTTAAGTGAGCAAAATCTTTTTCGTCACTAAAAGCAAGTCTTTGTGACAGACTAGAGTTCTTCAATAAATTTTGGTCACTGAAGACCTGCTTTTAGTGATCAAGCATTTATTTGTCACTGGAGACATACATTGAGCGACCAATCTTTTATTTCGTCATTAAAGTTGTGCTTTTAGTGACCAAACTTTTATTTCGTCTCTAAAGCCATGTCTTTAGTGACTGAAATTTATTTTGTCACTAAAGACATGCCTTCAGTGACCAACAATATTTTCATCAATAAAAACGTGTCTTTAGCGATGGTATGCATTCTGTCACTAAATTTTGGTCACTAAAAACCAGTTTTCTTGTAGTGATATTCTAAAGTTTGATGTTATTCTTGTCTGACAAATGCAATTTCAATACATTGTTTTTGATTCATCAATGCCTCACACATCTTTCTGGAAGCATTGTGTAGGGTCGTGTAATTTCTAATTTGTTTGTCCAGTATCGTCTTATCTTTCAAACATCTAAATCCTCTAATGACAAAATTAGCCTTACAACCTTTTCGGGACAAAATATAACAATATAGGCAATATGCTGCATCTTACGCTTTATTGTACTTTAATAAACTTTTAAATTCGTTAAACCAATTCTTATTGAAACGACGAGCTTTGTGTTCGATTTTTGATGGTAAAAAATTTTCTAAATGATTTTGACAAAGTCCCTTTTGCAAATAATAACTTCTTATTGAGTATTTAAGATTCACATCGTAGGAGTTTATAGGGTATCTTAAACCGGGATCCACAGGTAAATCTTCTGGTTTGAACTCTTATGCTCGATTTCCTTTACCAATTGAGACCAACTTTTGAAAAAAAAATTCCATTGCAAATCTAATAGTGACAAATCCAATATTCATAAATAAATACATTCAAAAACGAATTCATTCAACAAATATTTGTATATGAACATATGATAAAAAAATGTTGCTTCAAATCAATTAGTGAACTATGAAAAGTTAAATATCCAAATGCAATGCGAATCTTATGTGTGAATGCCCTGACAATCAAAAATCCAGTTGTTTGTGATGAGGTCCTTAGAGTGCTAAACGCACCCCCGCGCATGAGGTGCGATTATCATGTAAAATTTTCAGTCATAGGGTGCAAATAGTAAAATTCTCCATCAAGGAGGGTGCAAATAATAAAATCTCTCATCATGAGATGCAAATAATAAAATTTCTCATCAAGGGGTCCAAATAATAAAATTTCCTATCATGAGGTGCAAATAATAAAATTACCAATCACATGGTACAAATAGTAAAATTCCCCACCAGTGTGTGCAAATAGTAAAATTCTCATATCATGGGGTGCAAATAGTAAAATTCCCCCATCATGAGTGTAAATAGAAAATTACCCATCATGAGGTGCAAATAATAAAATTCCTTATCAAGGGATGCAAATAGTAAAATTCCTCATCATGTAGTGCAAATAGTAAAATTTCTCAGCTAGAGGCGGTCTGTGTATAACAAAAATGCGCATGACAACCTGCGTATAGTAAAAAATATGGTTATGGTGTGCACATAATGATATCCATCATATCGGCACAAAACTATACAAACAAGTGTACACATAACACATATATTGGTTACGGTGTGCGGATAACCACATAATCACCGTGACCACCACTTATTTACGGAAATTCAACACTCAAAAAACTATAAATAGGACTCATGACCTCCTTCATTTCCATCTCTTCTCCCCTGGGAAAAATCCTCCAATGGATTTCTCTCGTCTAGACAGTCTTAATGGGGGGGGGGGGAGCGCGCTTGGATGGTCTTGAAGGCGGAGTGCGCGAAGACGCACTTGGACGGTCTTGACGACAGGGCATGTCGAGGCACACTTGGACAGTCTTGACGGACGAAGCGCGCGGAGAGGGACGTGCGCACGAAGGGGCGTGCCCACAAGCGAGCGTAGAGAGAGAAAGGGACGAGGCACGCTCGGGGGGAAGGGGATACTCTCGTCATTTTGACAAAAATGTGATCCGGGTAATCAAAGCGGAGCAACGTCATTAACCAGCACAAAGCACTCCCCGACACAATCACCACCATGACCATTCAGAAAACTATAAATAGACCTCCAAGTATTCATTTGAAGACAAACAACTCCAGAGGTAATATAGAGCTCTGAGGTTTTTCGGCAATATCGTTGACTTGGGCGGATTCTCCGCTCAGAAATTCTCTCTGCTCTCCCCCTTGCGCTCAGGCTCCAAAGCACGCCACAAGTCACGTCAACCGCTTCCGCGGGAGCGCTTCCATCAAGGCTTTACATCAAACGAGAGCGCTCCCTCCAGAAGCTCCGTGAGCTTAATGAATTTTTCAGCCGGAACGCTCCCACCCAAGTTCTACGAGCTCAACAATATTCGAAGGCCGGAGCGCTTCCATCAAGGCTCCAAAGACATAACTGTCTTCCTCATTTTCTGCAATTGTGATGGAGTAGTGGTTTGTCACCCTCTGAGATCAAACCAAACTCCGTAAAACTCCAAGAAGACAGTGAATTTTAGCTCGGTATAGTTTCAGTTATGTGGTTTTTCACCCTTTTCAAGTTTTCCACGTAAAAACACTTCTTGTCATTTGTTGCGATTCATTTTGACGGTTTGCATGCCCTTTCCAATTCCGGGCTGAGGTGGTCCGATTTCTCCAGATCGCGGAAAGACCGGATGACCCGCAACAACACTGCCTCCAGATATGAAAAACCAGAGAAGATTCTCTATTTTATCCTCCTAAAATCAAAACTGAAATTGCAGAATGACGAATGTCGACAACAGAAGGGATTAAGCGAAAAAAATACAAACCTGCAAATAAGAAGGGATAAGCTAATGTCGTTGGCTCATCGTCAGAAATTGCCTCACGACGCGCATTCCGCAGACGCCAACGTCGCGACTCGCCGTCCGTGATTCACGCGAAGGAGCCAACTGCCACGACTCGCCGTCTGTGACTCAAGCGAAGGGGGAAAATGCTGCGATTCGCCGTCAGTGACTCATGTGAAGGTGAAAACTGATGCCCTAGCGCTAAAGCCGTGATATTTCTCCAGGGGCTCATGACATAAGTGAGGAAACTGATGCCCTGACGCTAAAATGCCAAAAACACGTTCGGGCACTTGCCTGAGCGTGTCTAGTAATGTGTAATTTAGAATTTAGGGTCTCGGGAGCATCGTCATGTCAGGACACTATCATACCCGCACGAGAAGGGATTCAGATCCCCTGGAGTTGGTACGGAGAATTCTAGGGTGGTGTTTGATCCAACGCACAAGAGCGATTCATCTCGCCATTCCTACAACGAGATGAATGCAGAAGCTAAAAGAAAAAAAAATGAACATTAAAAAGTAATAAAAATAATTTAAAAAAACGGGAAGTTCCAGCGCGTTGGATTTCAATACAACGCGGTAGATGGATCGAAATTCACCCTGAAGTTGTCTGTACGAACTCTAGAGAATCCAAATACAGATTTTGTTTTTACTTTTTAGGTAAAAAATAACATTGCGTGCAGTCTCGCTGAAAACTTTATTTATTGCTAGTTTCTCTCTCTTGTTCGCAGCCCGCTTTCCCAGGAGTTTCCTTTACCACGCACTGACGCAAGACGAGATAGCGAGCCAATCCCCAACTCCATAATATACACTAATATTTTATTACTCCCAATAAAATATATAAAAAAAGCTTCTTCTCTTCGGGAGGTTTCGTCTCCTCCTCCGCCCTTGCGATTTCCGGCGGCGTAGAAACTTCGCCGTCTCCCGCTTCAGAGATGGAGACGCCGGCCGACGATTCTCGTCTGGGCTACGGCAAGATTGGCTACGGGTAATCGCTCATTCTTCCGCTCCTTCGATCTCCTGCTCTGGTTATAAATCTATCTCCCATTTAATTGCTCGATGAATTGTTTGCATACAGATGCGAGCACTATCGTCGGAGGTGCAAGATTCGCGCGCCCTGCTGCAACGAAGTATTCAACTGCCGCCATTGCCACAATGAACATACCGTACGCAATCTCTCCTTAGCATTTCCCTCGGTTTGTTTTAGCTCGATCCTTTTCATTTACTGATAATTAACCATGCGATTTCGTTCCCGGCAGAAGGATCGGCACGAGCTGTGCAGGCAGGATGTCAAAACGGTGAGATCCCGATTCGTATTTTTTTTTCTATTTTCGTTGTTCTGTTTCTGGTGTGATTTCGTTGTTCGATTTCATTTCCAGGTTATTTGTCTGGTCTGCGATACCGAGCAGCCGGTATGCATCACTGGATCCCATTATTTTCTACTTGTTCTATAGTATGTAAAGCATCGGGAATGAGTTATTTTCTGCTTGATAGGTTGCTCAAGTGTGTTTGAACTGCGGGGTTAACATGGGAGAGTATTTTTGTGAAGTATGCAAGTTTTATGACGATGATGTAAGCTCACTGACTGGTTTTATGCAAAATCTGAGTGCCAGTGGTAGAGATTTGGGGTTTAATCTGATTGTAGTTTTGCAGATTGAGAAAGGGCAGTATCATTGTGATGACTGTGGCATCTGCAGGTCAGGAAATCCATGTTATCGTTTTTGTTTTAGATTTAGCATGGAATGATAATGAAGCTTGCAAGTTGTGATGAATACAAATTTTCATGCAGAGTTGGTGGCAAGGAGAACTTCTTCCACTGCAAGAAGTGTGGTGAGCATTTATTGTTTTCTCAATGCTTTGATTAAGGTCTTCCCTAGTGGTTTATGTAGCTGAATTGCCATCATTAGTATTTTGCATTTGGAGGAGAGTAAGTTTGTTTCCTTCTCATTCATGTCATTGCTGTTTTCTTTCTACTTTTGTTGATCTTGGATAGTTTTTAGGGAAATGGAGGTAATTTCTTTCACCATCTGAAGTAGATTGCTACTAACATGATACCTTCTTTGGTTAATTTATAATTTGGGGAGGTTTAAAAAGTTAAGAATATGCGGACTTCGGTTAAGGAGAGACTCCGATTCATTCAGAATTTGGTTCATAGTTTAAGAGAGTAAAAGAGACTAAGAGACCGACCCCGCCTGGGTCGTCCTCGTTGGTCCAAGTCGCTCCCGACGCACCCGGTTCGTCTTCATCGGTTCGCGCTGCATCCGCCACGCATATCTGTAACAATGCCGCCATCTGGAAAATATGGCTTGTCCCCAAGTTAGTCACCAGAGTGGCCGCGACCGAAGTGATCCTTGGGCAACTGGTTGGCATCAGACTCCGGACAGGAAGACCTAGCGACATGGACCATTTGCGAGCTAGAGTCCCCCTGAAAGTGGTAGCGGCGACCAAGTAGCTTGGTTGGGTGGTTCGGCGCCAGTTGCCATCTTTCTTCCGGACCAACGAAAGTTGGGCTGGTGGCAGTCTCGTCGGAGGCTGGATGGCATTGGTGAGCGCGGTCGAAATCTCCTGGTGGTTTGTTGGAAAAGGAAGAGGCACATCAAATGTTCTCGTGAGGTCCCATAGCTTCGTGGAGAGGCCGATATCTGTGGTCCGTTGGATCGTGCAGAGGGAGCTCGAAGAGCGTAGGTGGGCGGAGTTGCCGTCGAGGCAGCATGGCTGGCCATTCTGCAGGAACTGCATGGACACAGCCTGCCAATTAACGCACACATCGCTGAGGGTAGCGAGCCAATCCACTCCAAGAATGATGTTGAAACCGCCCAAGCCAAATATGTAGAAGTCTGCGGTCACGGAACAGGTCCCCACTGAGAGGGAGACGACAGTACAACGGCCCAGAGACGGACGGTGGCGCCCATCGCCCAAACGGACCGCAGCACAAACTCATCGATGTATTCATCCAACCCACCGACTTGACGTACCCCACACAGTCGTTCGATGGCGGAGCCGGAGTAACGGCTGTCGTAGCGGCGGATCATCTCCTGCTTGATCTCTGACTAGGAGATGGTTGGTTTGGACTGCCGTAGCCATCGGGCCCAATTTAAGGCAGAGCTGTCGAGTCCCGCGACGACGGTGGAGATCTTGTCTTGCTCGGGAGTGTGGTGGAGGTCAAAGTACTGTTTCTCCTTTGCGATCCACCCAATCGGGTCCACACCGGCGAAGGTGGGGAGGTCCAAGGCAAGGGTTGAACGGCCAAAGGAAAACGGGGGTGCAGTCTCCCCGTTGTGCGGGAGAGGCGACGCCCCGAGGATGGACGCGTCGTTGGCCGGACATGCAGATCCGCCGGCGGCCGAAGCAACGGAAGGTTGTAACGCATCAAGCTTTGCGTGTATGACGAGAAGGAGGCCTGCAAGGAGACCACGATGGACTCCTGGGTGCTGACACGACGTAGGAGGGCCTCGCTGGCGTCCTCTGGTGGCGCCTCGGCGGTGGAACGGTTGTTTGGCGCTATGGCAATGGCGGAAGGTCTGCAACGGCTGGAGTGCTGCAGGTGTGCGGTGTTGGGGAAAATTCGTGGTTTGGCGCTGTAGTGCGGTGCTGTGGCGAGAGGGCGATGCTGAGGACGGGACTGAGCGACGGTGCGGCGTCGGGAAAAAACGCTGTGCGGCGCTGGATGGCGGTCGGGAGCAGGCGTCTAGTGGTGGATGCGGACTTGGATCAAGGAACTGAACTGGTTCGCTGAACTGCGTGAGGCTGAGGCGTCGTGGTCCGGGCGGGATCGCGGATGCGGAAGTCGGGCGGGATCGCGGATGCGGAAGTTGGGCGGAATCGCGGAGTTTTGCGGCGGACGCGCTGTGGTCTGTGCGGGACCGCGGAAGTGGAAACCAGACGGAACTGCGGAAACGGCAGTAGATCGTTAGCGAGGGACGCAACCGGCGGCCTGCGGCGGGCGGGACGGCGGGTCGGACCAAATTGTTGCGATGTCGGGGGAGGGTAGGCGGTGGTGTGGAAAACGGTGTGTGTGTGAGAGAGAGAGAGGATTAGGGTTAGAGATTAGAGGAAGGGAAAGACATACATTCATCGAAGATAAGAATTACATGGTCCGCTTGCCCTCTTATAGTGGCGATGAGCTAAAACAAAAAGAAATACGCAAAATAGGAAATATAGAAAATACTAAAAACGCCTCAGACAAATAAATCAACATATTTAATTAGCAACATATTTAATATTTAAATATTCTCCGCGCCGATCCCGCCTGGGTCGTCCTCGTCGGTCCAAGCCGCTCTCGACGCGCTCGGTTCATCTTCATCGTTCGCGCCGCATCCGCCCCGTATATTTGTAACAGAATCCCGTAACATCCAAAATCATTATACACAAAAGACAAACATATGTGTTTCCCTGCACATTATGATCTATTTAACTTATCATCCTTGTTGGTGATCTTCAACTGTAAGATTTTATGCTTTCTGCAGTCGGTTGTTTTTTAAGGTCTATTTTTCTTGTAAATTTCTAATTTATATGTCATTTTAAAAAGATATTAAGATAGTGAAATTTTCAACCGACTCATTGAAGTACCAGAGATGTATATGCTCTGATCTCAGTTTGTAATGGGCTTTCAACCTCCTCTGCCTCTAAATATTTCTAGGCTCGTGCTACTCTGTTCACTTGCGGAATAAGCATTCCTGTGTAGAGAACTCAATGAAGCATCACTGCCCAATATGTTATGAGGTTGGTACTGAAATGCTTCTTTACTTTGTACATTTGGAGATATCATAATATTGTGAAATGTTACTGCAGTTTCTTTTTGACTCCTTAAGAGAGACAAGAGTCTTGAAGTGCGGGCATACAATACATTCGGAGTGTCTTCATGATATGATCAACCATGAACAGTAATTTTCATACTGTGGAATTTTTATTTTGTCAATGAGTAGCTTTGATAATGTATTCATGGCTATTATCATCTCATTTATCTGTGAATCCTGTCATAACAGATATACATGTCCAATATGTTTCAAATCTGTAGTCGATTTGTCGAGGCTTTGGAGAAAGTTTGATGAGGAGGTAAGAGCCCATATATATTTTGATATTTCAGCAGAGAAAAAATGTTTCACTTTTGGATTATGTGCAAAAATAATGCGCCTCTCAGCTAATGGATTTGTTGGTTTAATTTGAGTTATATGTGTGCATGTATGTAGTTATGAAATGGAAATTTGTACTTTAATAGAGGAGCATGTAATTTATCAAATGAATTTTGCCTCACTTGCACTTGAGAATTGTTCACATCATTTTAGTCAGCGAAATATCAACGGAACTCCTATGATGCATTTTTCATCTCAAAAGAAAGAGTTGACATTGAAGAGTCTATCACTCAGAGATTGTGAGTTTCCAGTCCTTATGCACAAATTTACTTTCTGGCAACTAAATTCACTCACAATTCTCTCCAATCCATATGCCTAGCTTATCTTGATACTTATTGTATTTTTGTTTTAGTACTCTAAACATAGCAAAACCTTCAAAACAACTGTAGTACCTGATGCTTCCAAGTTTGCTGCCGTATGTTTACCTTTGATCGGGATTCATTCAAATTTAGGAGAATATGTATGATTTTATGCACCCAGCTTACAAGATAGTGTGGTCTAGTATTTTTGATAGGCTTATAGAATACCTAATATGCATATTATACATGATAGTTAGACAAGCTTTCTCTTTCTTTTAAAATTTACAATCTCTCACTATTACCTCCTGATTCATAATTACTCGGAGGTCCTATGCATGCGTCCATCCAAAGAGAACCAACAAGTAAAATTAGATCTCGGAGATGTCTTCTGGTTTTTCGATTTCCTTCTTGCAAGATTACAGGTAAGAACCTTCTGAAGGAGAATGATTTTCTCTTTTTTGGTCTACTCTATGGATTTCCACTTAACCTTACATAATCAGAACGTCTTTGAACTTCTTTCCTACTTATTAAACTAACTTCTTTATTGTTTCCTTCAATTATATTTTTAATAGAATTTAGAAGTGCTGAATATATTCCTATTAGGTTTGTAAGGATGATCACTAGAAATACCTAAGCCCTGTCGGCTACTGTGTTCTATGCCATATAATAGCAGCTGCATCCTTTCAAAGACTACCATGAATAGAGAAATTTTTTAGGTACACTGACATTAACGCTAAGCTTGTATCAGAGCATCTTCTTTCTTCTTCTTCGTCTTTCTATATTGAGAGAGTCATCCTCTGCAACAAAGTGCCTTGATCCTCCACATTTTTCTCTGCTCCCATCCGTCTATCTATCACGATATTCACCAATTCATAGTCCAATCGAATATTTCTTCTTTAGCGATTCTTGAGAACCTCACCACCAATTCCAATCAAGCACCTCAATATTTGTTTACTCTCGTTTAACCAGTCTGCCTTGCTCCTCTTTTCCTGTCACAGAACCAATGAAGCTTTTTTAATCATGAATATCTTCTTACTCATCTTCTATCTACAATCAAAATGATCCCTCTGCAACCTTTGTGGAAACAATGAGCCTCATGCCTCCTTCCTCACATCGATCCGCATTCTTTATCATGGCAATTCATAGTCTTTGTCACAACGACTTTGGTTCGAAGCAATCCAGTTAATCATAACTCAGCTGCCAAAACTCGTCTCCAATTGAGTGTATATTTAACTTAAGAAACAAATCTCAGATGTTATTACCTGCTACTAAACCTCACGTGAAGTACACGTAGGCCCCATCTATAAAATGATAATACCTTGTTCAGCTTAGTATAAGCTGATTAGAATCAAATGGGACAATTCCTTTGATATTGTGGGTTGGGTCATTATAAATGGTATCCAAATCATGCCTTTTTGTGCTCTATTAGCTAAGGTTCGTGGTCGTTCATCATTTATAGGGTGATAGAAGGGTCCATGTGATCAATATAACTAGCCACACCTATGAAGGGAGATTGAATTAGTTCCACGTTGCTAGAAGTGGATGCAATCATTCTTCTTAACTAATAATTGCGAAGTGGATGCAATCATTCTTCTTAACTAATAATTGCGACGACCCCAAATAATAGAGGCACCTTTTTTTTAGAGAAAATGATGGAGTTGTGTTGGAATATCCGTCGTTAAGCGCGCTCTAGTGAGAGTAGTTCTAGGATGAGTGACATCCAAGTAAGTACTCGTAGTCATAGGTCACATATGGAAAATCCGTCGTTCAACTTAGTATAGGCTGAGTAAAACCAAATCAAACAATACCTATGAAATTGTGTGTATAGTCATTACAGTTACCATCGCTATCGTTTTCCTACCTTCTAACTTCTCATGTAGTCGGTCTCTTTTGCCTTCTCCTGTAGTCGGTCTCTTTTGCCTTCTCCTGTAGTCGGTCTCCTTTGCCTTCTCCTGTAGTCGGTCTCTTTTGCCTTCTCCTGTAGTCGGTCTCTTTTGCCTTCTTCTGTAGTCAGTCTCTTTTGCCTTCTTCTGTAGTCGATCTCTTTTGCCTTCTCCCGTAGTCAGTCTCTTTTGCCTTCTCCTGTAGTCAGTCTCTTTTGCCTTCTCCCGTAGGCAGTCTCTTTTGCCTTCTCCTGTAGTCAGTCTCTTTTACCTTCTCCTGTAGTCGGTCTCTTCTGCCTAGCACCAGAGAGAATCAAGTCGCTTCTACAATGATTGAACGTCTTAAGTGTAATGATTGTTGTAAGATGAGATACATCACTGATTCATGCTATAATCCTTACAAGTTCAGTTGATAGCACTTATGCTACTCAATTGTTCTGACATCAACCATCATCCCACATGATGTGCATTATAAAGGACAAACTATACATATTTCTATTGATGAGTGCTCTGATAAGAAGAAGAAGGGAGAAAGAGAGATCTAGGAAGAGAAACTAAAGAATTAGGGTTAGTGGAAAAGAATACCTTGAGATTCTATTGCTTGCCCACCAAGAGAGCCACCCCGGGTATTTATACCCGGGGTTGAGAGGGGCCCATCACCCCCCCCATATGGGGGTTGAACTGGTCCGGTTCGGCCCCCATATCGCCGGTCTTCAATTAGAGTGATAGGGGGCTGAACCGGTTGGTTCAGTCCCGTTATCGCCTCTGGATTCCTCCCGCCTCCGCGTGTATTGATGCCCAAATAGACGGGATGCGTCCGGGGGCGTAACATTCCCTTCCCCATCAAGAACCAGCTTGTCCCCAAGGTGGTAATCAGGGTAAATCTCCCTGAACTCCAGCAAATCCACCCATGTGTTGTGCGCCGCAGTCATATTCTTCCACTTGACTAGTAGCTCTGGATGGTACTCCCCACCGCGGTGCTTCCACTTGATCATCAGAATATCCTCAGGTATCGGGCGCAGCTCGCCCATGCTTGTGGCCTCGGGTAGGAGAGGGCTGGGTCGAACAAGGTCGCCGATCTTCTGCTTCAACAAGGAGACATGAAAGGTCGGATGTATCCGCGATCCTTCGGGCAATGCCAACGTATAAGCAACAGCCACTCGCCGGACAATCTGAAATGGACCGTAGTAACGCGGTGCCAACTTCTGGTTTGACCGCTGGGCCACGGACAACTGCTTGTAGGGACGAAGCTTGAGAAAGACCTCATCCCCCACCTGGAACTCCCGTTCCTTCCGATGCTTATTAGCCGGCACTTTCATGCGGTCCTGTGCTATCCGAAGGTTCTCGCGTAAAGCGGCGAGTGTGCGATCACGATCACGAAGTGCGCGGTCAACGACGGGCAACGCCGTACTGCCGACCTCATAACTGCTCAAGGTAGGAGGAGGACGACCGTACACGACCTCGAATGGAGTCATCTTGCTGGCGGAGTGGTAGGACGTGTTGTAACAGTACTCGGACCAATGCAACCAACTCGTCCACGTGCACTGCTCGTCCATAACATAACAACGCAGATATGTTTCTACGCCTCGATTGAGTACCTCTGTCTGCCCGTCTGTCTGCGGTGGTGTGCTGTGCTGAAACGTAAAGAGGTCCCTTGTAAGAGAAAGAGCTTCTTCCAAAAGTTGCCGACGAACGTTGGGTCACGGTCCGAAATGATCGCCCGCGGTATGCCATGAAGCCGGATAATCTCGCGAGCAAAAAGAGCGGCGACAGATTCGCCGGTGTAAGGATGACTCAGCGCTATGAAATGCCCGTACTTGGACAACTTATCGACCACCACCATAATGATTGACTTGCTCTGAGACTTGAGCAGCCTCTCAATGAAGTCCATGGACACCGTATCCCAAATCTGGTGAGGAATCTCCAAATTTGTGAGTAAGCCGGCTGGGGACGTGGTTTCATACTTCTGGAGCTGGCAAGTGTCACACTGCTGAACAAACAATTGGATGTCACGGCGTATCCCCTTCCAAAAAACATTGGCCGCGCCCACTGGAGAGTTCGAAGAACACCGACATGACCACCCGCCGGAGAAGCGTGGAACTCATGCAGCATAACTGCCCTCCAGGCAGACTTCGAAGGAATGACCACGCGGCCTTGATAGAACAACCTGTCATTCTGCAGATGGTAGCCCAGAGTTATCTCACGTGCCTGTCGAAGAGCCTCCACAATAGGTTGCAACTCGGGATCACGCTGTACATCATCCTGTATCTCGTCAATGGAGTCCAGCAGTGGTGTTGTAATCTGAGCGAGGGCGCCCTCAGGTAAGCGGGACAAAACATCAACAATTCGATTGTCCTTGCCGTGCCGGTAGACGATCTCGTAATCATACCCTAGAAGTTTGGTCACCCACTTTTGTTGGAGAGGAGAAGAGACCCGCTGTTCCAAGAAGTGTTTTAAACTCTGATGGTCCGTCCGAATCTTGAAATGTCTTCCCAACAGGTATGGCCGCCACAGGGCCACCGCATGAACGACTGCCAACATTTCCTTTGCGTATGTGGACAACCCCAACGTCCTTGGAGCCAATGCCTTGCTGTAGAAGGCTATGGTCTGCCCTTTCTGCATCAATACAACACCGAGCCCCACTCCCGACGCATTAGTCTCCACTATAAACTCCTTCGTGAGGTCGGGAAGCGCCAAGACTGGTGTAGTTGTCATGGACTTCTTGAGTGCCTGAAAGGCCTCCTCCGCCTCATCCTGCCAGAGGAAGGCGTCCTTCTGCAGCAACTGGGTAAGAGGCCTGACGATCTTGCCGTAGTCCCTCACAAAACAACGGTAGTACCAGGTAAGGCCTAAGAAGCCCCGTAGTGCCTGCACAGTCTGGGACCGTGGCCAGGACATCATACTCTCAATATTCCGGGGGTCGGCCTTGACTCCCTGAGCCGAGTCTAAATGTCCCAAGTATTCCACCTCCTCCCAACCGAAGGAGCATTTGGACCGTCTAGCATAGAGCTGGTTCTGACGTAGGATGGAGAAGACTTTTCAACATGAGCTAAGTGCTCCTCCCAACTGGGGCTGTATATGAGGATGTCATCGAAGAAGATCAACACAAAATGACGAAGAAGCGGACAAAAAATCTCGTTCATGTGGGCCTGAAAGGTGGACGGCCCACCGGTCAGCCTTTGTCCATCACCAAGAACTCATAGTGGCCGTCGTGTGTCCGGAAAGCTGTTTTGTGGATGTCGCTATCCCGCACGAGTATCTGATAGTAACCCGACCGCAAGTCCAGCTTGGTGAACCGCCGTGCGCCGTGCAGTTCATCTAATAGTTCTTCAATCAAGGGAATAAGAAATTTGTCCTTTACAGTGACACTGTTCAGTGCGCGGTAATCTACGCAAAACCGCCACGAACCATACTTCTTCTTGACCAAGATGATCAGGGCAGAAAATGAGTTCGTACTGGGGCGGATGATCCCCGCATCCAGCATCTCCCGAACGCTGCGCTCGATCTCGGCCTTCTGCATGTGCGGATATCGATATGGCCAGATATTGGTAGGCTCCGCCCCCGCTTTGAGGACGATCTGATGATCCCGAAAGCGTGGTGGTGGAAGAGTGCGGGGCTCTTGGAATATGTCAGCATATTGCTCTAGGAGAGACTGCATCTGGACCGGTACCTCAGATGGCCTCGTGTCGGCCGACTGCACCCCCAAAAGAACTGCCATCATGTTTCCCTCTTCCCCAATACGCTGTAAGATCCGGACAGAGATCTCTTACACCGGAGACGATTTTAGGCCTTTCATACAAAACTGCTTCCCATGCTGTAAGAATTCTATAGTCATGTGGTCCCAATCAAAGGTGACTCGCCGAGCTGTTGCAGCCAATATACTCCAAGCACCATATCTGAACCTCGGATCGGAAGGAGATAAACATATGTGCGACCAATGTAGCCTTGTATGTTAAGCTCCACCTGCTTCATCACCCCTTCACACTGCAGCTTGCTCCCATCAGCTACCATAACCTGGAAAGAAGCACCTCGGTCGATCACGTGTCCCACTCGGCGCGCCACATCGGGACGGATGAAGTTGTGGGTACTCCCACTATCTATCAGAATCGTCACCTGTTCCCGTCGGACCTTGCCCGCCATGCACATAGTGAGGGGGGGGGGGGAGTTGCAGCCCTCCATAGCCTGTATCGAGACTCCAAACTCAGTCACTGCCAACTCCTCTATCAAGTCCGGCTCGGGGGACATGTCCCCTTCCTCCTCTGCTTCCTCATATAGCATGAACACCTGGACCTTTTGACATTTGAGCCCAGGAATGAACTTCTCATCACAGTTATAGCACAAGCCTTTTTCCTTCCGCTCCTGAAGTTCCGACCAAGTCAGCCGAGTGACAACCAGTTTTCTTGGACCGTGGGAGTCTCGTCTCGCCACCGACGTAGTGATAGTAGTACATGTTGTGCTGCGGGAGCGTTGCCTGTTGTACCGTTCCTCCTGTGTCCGAGCTAAACTGATCACATGGTTCAAGCTGCGAAACATGTACGACTGGATCTCCTCTCGCAAATAATCCTTGAGTCCCGATACAAAACAACTGAGTAATGTCTTCTCCCACTGTACTCGGTTAGCCAACTTCTTGAACTCCGTTCAGTACTCCATCACTGTACCCTTCTGGCGAAGCTTCTATAGGAGCGCCTCAAAATCTTCATACTCTAGTGGCCCAAAACGAGCGGTGAATCCATCCACAAAGTCGGTACAGGGCACGTAGTCCTTGCCCCTCAGGAACCACTGCACCCACGGTAAAGCATCATCCTCCAAGTGAAAAGATGCTAACTGCACCCACTGTCCCTCGGGAATCTCCTGATAACTGAAAAACAGTTCCGCCTTCTGCAACCACTCCAGGGCATCATCGCCGCTGAACTTGGAAAAATTCATCCGCATCAACTTTGGCGGCATGTATGGCCGGGGACCGGCCTGTCCACGCCACCCCACCTCTTATCCAAACTCCGCCGGCCTTCTTGGTTCCCCGGGTTCAAAAGGCATGCCCGTAAACCCATGACGAAATGGTCCTGCACTCCCGCCGTTGGAGCACCACCCCACTGCATGCCTCCTCTTGCCGGGTGAGGTAGCAGCCCCTCCCCCTTCCATATGGGGGAATCGGCCACCCGCCACCTCTAGCGCCAAAACCGCCCGAGCCGCCCCCACCTGTGTCGAAACCGGCTGTATCGAACCCGCTGGAGCCAATCCCGGCTGCTCCGAACCCGCCAGAGTCACCCCCGCCTGCGCCGAACCCGCCGGGGCCAAACCCGCCTGCGCCGACCCCGCTAGAGCTGATCCCGCCTGCACCGAACCCACCAGAGCCCATCCCGCTTGCGCCGATCCGGTGCGAATCGACCAGTGTATCAGAAGATCCGCCCGGATCCTCCTCCGACACGGCCTTTCCCTTCATATTTTGTGCCAACAACCCCATGATCTCCTCCATTCGGGTGTCGATCCGTTCTTCTAGCCTTTGCGTGGATGTTTTCATGTTTTCCTCGATGACGGACACCGAATCCGTCAATCCCACCAGATTTTCCTTTAGGGTTTCCAAGCAGCCGATTTCCTCTTGCGTTCGAGTAGTTACCATGGTGGAGAAAAGAGCCTCTGATACCAAATGATAAGAAGAAAAAGGGAGAAAGAGAGATCTAGGAAGAGAAACTAGAGAATTAGGGTTAAAGGAGAAGAATACCTTGAGATTCTATTGCTTGCCCACCAAGGGAGCCACCCCGTGTATTTATACCCGGGGTTGAGAGGGGCCGGCCGGCCCCTCCCCATATGGGGGCTGAACCGGTCCGGTTCGGCCCCATATCGCCGGTCTTCAATTAGAGTGAGAGGGGGCTGAATCAGTTGGTTCAGCCCCGTTGTCGCCTCTGGATTCCTTCCGCCTCCGCTTGTATTGACGCCCAAATAGATGGGATGCGTCCGGGGGCGTAACATGCTCCCACTTTTTTGAGTAACATGCTCCCACTTTTTTGAGTATCAGATTACTTAGGAGTCAGGATGTGAAGAACCCTTCCCAGTTCCTCATCTATTGCAGTGCACACTAAACCTTCAATCTCTCTTCCGGATACTTGATTAAAGTGCATCGGATCATATGTCTGGTAATGCATTTATATTTACCCATATCCATAAACCCCCTTTTACTACCAATATTTTTCTTGCTAATGGACTTATATACGAAATATGCGGAATTGATAGTGTACGCCCTATATCATCTCTACCTCTACGGCTCTACGGTCCGCCCTTTTTGTCCCTAAATTTCCTATCAAACTTGCTGAAAATGTTCCCGTGTCATTTTAGAATTCTAGATGCGGGCCTTTCCAAATGGGCAAATATCATAACTTTCCGTTCCCTTGTTGTGTCAATAAGCATATATCCGACCTTTTTCTTTAATCTATTCAAGTATATAGGGTTATGATACTGTTGTATCTGAGTTTTTTTTTCATTGTTTTGTCATCTTTATTATTGTATGGTGATTCTGATGATTCTTCTTAAGGATCTAGTGAATTGTTTAATGTAATTTGATAGTTCAAACCTTCATGCTTTCTCAACACTTGATTCACCAATCATCTTGCCTTAACACACCACAGAATAATATCATGTTCCATCCCAATTATGGGATATTGCAATCTTGACATTGTGTTTTCTTATAAATCACTTCTATCCTCATGCATCATTAGATTCTGATGCAGGGAGTATCTATAGGTGGTGGATGTGATGTTTGTTGGAAACGTGTATGGGCTCCTGCTGTCTCGAAAAACCTCTGAGTACACGGCAAGACCAACTTGGCGAGTCCGCCAAGTCGCGCGACTTCACCCCGGCGAGACCGCTACAAAACCGCGCGGGCTCCTTCCCACTATAGGCGAGTACCGCCTCTCGCGAGCGAGCTCCCGCCGCCTCTCGCGAACACAACCCAGCGAGATCGCCTACAACACCTCGCGCCTAGACCACCAGGCGAACCCGCACTTCACTCGCGGCTTGACCTCCCAACTCGCGTGGCGAGGTCCGTCTACTCGCGACCTGCTCCTGCGCGAGCTCCACCTGCGAGAGCTACACCAGCGCGAGCTCCCCCCTGCCGAGATCACCAAAACGCGAGTCACACACGGCCGCGAGTTCTCTCTCGCTCCGCGCTCACCAGACCGCGCGGCTTCTACTTCTAGCCGCCCGGACAGAAAACCGCACCAGCGCTGCAGCGCTCCTCTCTCTAAAACGGAACAGGAATATGGGAAATTTTTTCCATTTCATCAAATCTTTGAAATGAACTACAAAAGACCTATTTATAGGCAAAAAGAAAACTCTCCAACTACCCCTATTAATTACATCATTAACTCTCCATCATAAATGCATTAAAACTTAATAATAATAAAACTTAATTATAAAAGCTTTGACAATTTGACCGAGTCAAATTGTCAACCCAACAAACT
Organism: Platanthera guangdongensis; assembly: GCA_039583875.1. Classification (NCBI taxonomy): domain Eukaryota; kingdom Viridiplantae; phylum Streptophyta; class Magnoliopsida; order Asparagales; family Orchidaceae; genus Platanthera; species Platanthera guangdongensis. Next base: position 23,716,905 of record CM077157.1, read on the forward strand.
CCCCCTCAAACTTGGCAGCACATGCCGAGTTTGCCTTTGAGCCTCAGAAACGTGTCCACCTTCAACGCCTTGGTGAAGATGTCCGCGACTTGCTCTCCGGTCGGGCAATACTTCACTTCCACTGTCTTCAACTCTACCTGCTCCCTTAGGAAATGATACCTCGTCTCGATGTGCTTGCTCCTTCCATGTAGTACCGGGTTCTTCGCGAGCTGGATGGCCGACATGTTGTCCACCAACATAGTCGTTGGCCCATCCACTCCATGCTGCAAGCTCTCCAACAGATTCCTTAGCTAGATGGCTTGGCAGGTGCCAGCTGCTGCTGCAATATACTCAGCCTCGCAGGACGATAGAGCTATCGTTGCCTGCTTCTTCGAGCTCCAAGAGAACACCCCCGTTCCCATGTTGAAAGCATATCCGGAAGTGCTCTTCCGATCGTTCACATCGCCTCCATAGTCACTATCGGAGTACCCAACCAACTTCAGCTCCTCTCCAGTGGAGTACTTCAGCCCGTGACCTCTTGTCCCGTTGATGTACCTCAGGATCCTCTTCGCTGCTGTGAAGTGGTCTTCCTTTGGCTCCTCCATATGCCTGCTCACCACTCCGACCGCATACATGATGTCCGGTCGGGTGAAGGTAAGGTAGCGTAGACTGCCCACCAGACTCTTGAATAGGGTAGGATCCACCGCTCCTTCCTTAGAATCTTTCTTCAGCTTCAACCCTGGGTCAGCAGGAGTGGAGATAGGCTTGCTATCCTCCATCCTGAACTTCTTCAAGATCTCCTCTACATACTTCTTCTGGGATATGAAGATCCCATCTTCTCCCTGCTTCACTTCCACTCCCAGGAAGTAGCTCAACTCTCCCAAGTCAGTCATCTCAAATTCCTTCTTCATCATGCCCCGGAACTCCTCATACATACCAGCATTGTTTCCCGTGAAAATCATGTCGTCCACGTAGAGGCACACAATCATCATGTTGCCCTCCTGGTCCACCTTGGTGTAGAGGGCGTGCTCTTGCGGGCTCTTCTGATAGCCATGCTTTTGCAAGTAAGCATCTATCCTTCCGTTCCACGCTCTTGCCCCTTGCTTCAGCCCGTAGAGTGCTTTGTCTAACTTGCAGACTTTCCTCTCCTGCCCCTTCACAACGTACCCTGGAGGCTGCTCGATGTACACATCTTCCTCCAAGTACCCGTTCAAATATGCCGAGACCACGTCCATCTGCATGATCTTCCAACCATGGTGAGCCGCTAGCGCTATGATCAACCGAATGGTGTCAACTCGCGCTACGGGGGCAAACACTTCATCATAGTTCACGCCTTGGACCTGTCGATAGCCCTTCACTACTAGCCTGACCTTGTGCTTCTCCACTCCGCCATCCTTGTTCTTCTTTACTTTGTACACCCACTTCACCCCGAGGGGTTTCTGGCCTGCAGGAGGGTCGACCAACTTCCAGGTCTCGTTCTTCTTTATGGAAGCGATCTCCGCATCCATCGCCTTCCTCCAACTCTTCTCCTTGGCAGCTTCATCGTAGGAGCACGGCTCGACATCTGCTAAGAGACAATATAAAGAAAAATTGTTAAGTGCCGGTGCCGTCTCCTCATATATCTCATCCAGCCTCCGCATCCTGGGCTGAGGACGGTAGTCCTTGCTCCCACTGGTGCTTGCTCCTTCAGGGCCGCTTCCACTCGTGCTTGCACCGCTAGAGTAAGGGGTGAGAGCTCCCCCTGGACCTCCGCTTGGTGGTGATGGTGGCTCCGCTCCACCCATCTCCGCTTCAGCCTCTCCTCCACCTTCTTCATCATCCTCGAAAAACATCCCCTTGATGTTCTTCACCGCCTCATCTCAGCTCCAGCAGCTTCCTTCTTCAAATACCACATCTCGTGAGATGATGGCTTTCTCCGTCTCAGGATTGTATAACTTGTAAGCCTTGCTCTCAGGAGCGTAGCCCACAAAAATGCACTTTTCACTTCGGTCGTCCAGCTTCTTCCTCCTTTGGTCCGGGACGTGGGCGTAGGCCACACACCCGAAGACCCTCAGGTGCTTCACACTTGGCTTCCAGCCACTCCAAGCTTCAAACGGTGTCTTGAACTTCACACTCTTGGTAGGGCACCGATTCAGCACGTACACAGCCACCTGTACTGCTTCCGCCCAGAACTTCTTCGGTAGTCCCTTACCCTTCACCATGCTCCGTGCCATGTTCATGATTGTGAGGTTCTTCCTTTCTGCCACGCCATTCTGCTGAGGCGAGTAGGCCGCCGTCAGCTGATGAGAGATCCCCCATTGCCTGCAGTACTCGTCGAACAGCCTAGAGGTGTACTCCCCACCCCTATCCGTTCTGAGCACCTTCAGCGGTTGACTACTCTCCTTCTCAGCCATCGCCCGGAACTCCTTGAACTTCTCCAGCGCCTCAGCCTTCTCCTTCAGAAAATACACCCAACACTTTCTGCTGAAGTCGTCGGTGAATGTGATGTAGTACTTGCTTCCACCGATTGAAGTTGTTTCAAATGGACCAGCGATGTCCGAGTGAACCAACTCCAATGGCCTCGTCGCCCTTCGGGACTTGCCACCCTCAAATGTCTCTCTTCTCTGCTTCCCCTTGGTGCATGCCTCACAGACCTTATGAGTAGGTGTGATCATAGGCAGTCCTTCCACCATCTTTGATCCAGATAACAACTTCAGGCCTGTGAATCCCAGATGCCCCATCCGGTGGTGCCACAGCCAAGCTTCCTCCTCTTCTTCATTCCTCGCGAGACATGCCGTCTCCTTTACATCCATGCTCAAAGTGAAGAGACGGTTCGCCGTCATCTTTACTCTCACTACTTCTTTCCCATGACCGTCTTTCATGGCCAGGGTGCCATCCCGCAACAAGACCCGGTAGCCCTTCTCCACCAGCTGCCCAAGGCTTAGGATGTTACTCCTCAAGCCCGGCACATAAAAGACGTCGTTGATGAGAACCTCCTTCCCACTCAACACGACCGCCACAACTCCTCTTCCTTCTACTGCAATCTTTGAGGCGTCGCCGAAACTCACCTCACCACCATTTGGCTCAAGGCTCGTGAACAGCTCCCTCTCTCCGCACATGTGGTTGCTGGCTCCGGTGTCTAAGTACCACACTCCATTCCTTCCGCCTCCAGTACCTTGGACCGTAAGGAACATCATCGGGTCGCCTCCCGTGTTGCTCGTCTCCGCATAGTGGTTGGCCTCCCCTCCCTTCCGAGGAGCCCAACAATCATAGCTCATGTGCCCAAACTTGCCACAGTTGTAGCATTGGGTCTGGGACATGTCTCCTCTACCTCCTCTTCCTTGGCCTCTGCCTTGGTCTCTTCCTCCTCTGCCTTGGCCTCTGCCTTGGCCTCTTCCTCTACCTCCGGTGTTCCAACCTTGGTTCTGCTCGAACTCCTTCTGGTGTGGTTGACTTCTCCCTTGATCTCTACCACCTCTTCCTACTCTACCTCTTCCTTGGTATCCACGGCCACGCTGGCCACCACCTCTTCCTGAGCTCTCTCCGAAGTTCAGCTGAGTCTGAAGTGCTTTTCCCAAGCCACTCACTTCTTCATCATCTTGCGCCATTCTGTACTCATGGGCTTGCAGTGAGCCTACCAACTCATCTGCCGTAATCACCGTGAGGTCCTTCGATTCTTCGATGGCCACCACCACGTGTCGGAACTTCTTTGACATAGAACGCAGGAGCTTCTCCATGAAGCTCACCTCGTCTATGGTCTCCCCATTTCTCTTCATCTCATTTGTGAGCGTCCGTAGACGGGTCACATAGTCGCCAACCTTCTCCGACCCTTGCATCCTCATCATCTCATACTGGCCTCGGAGGGATTGCAACTTAACTTTCTTGGCCTTGTCTACTCCCTGCATGGAGCGCTGCAAGATCTCCCATGCTTCCTTCGAAGTCTCGGCGTCCGAGATCTTTTCAAATGTAGCTTCATCCACACCTTGATACAAAATGAACAACGCCTTCTTGTCCCTTTTCTTAGCTTCTCTCAATGCTGTCCTCTGTGCGTTCGTTAACGCGGCTTCTGCTTCGGCAGTCAGCACCTCCACACCATCCTCTACTACCTCCCACAACTCCTTGGAGGCTAGTAGTACCCTCATCTGGATGCTCCAGTTCCCATAGTTGGTCTTCGTCAACTTGGGGACTTGCCTCGGCATTCCACTTCCCATCTCCATCTCTTCTTATCACGAGACCTTCCGAGCAAACTCCCAGGAGATTGAACCTCGCTCTGATACCACTTGTTGGAAACGTGTATGGGCTCCTGCTGTCTCGAAAAACCTCTGAGTACACGGCAAGACCAACTTGGCGAGTCCGCCAAGTCGCGCGACTTCACCCCGGCGAGACCGCTACAAAACCGCGCGGGCTCCTTCCCACTATAGGCGAGTACCGCCTCTCGCGAGCGAGCTCCCGCCGCCTCTCGCGAACACAACCCAGCGAGATCGCCTACAACACCTCGCGCCTAGACCACCAGGCGAACCCGCACTTCACTCGCGGCTTGATCTCCCAACTCGCGTGGTGAGGTCCGTCTACTCGCGACCTGCTCCTGCGCGAGCTCCACCTGCGAGAGCTACACCAGCGCGAGCTCCCCCCTGCCGAGATCACCAAAACGCGAGTCACACACGGCCGCGAGTTCTCTCTCGCTCCGCGCTCACCAGACCGCGCGGCTTCTACTTCTAGCCGCCCGGACAGAAAACCGCACCAACGCTGCAGCGCTCCTCTCTCTAAAACGGAACAGGAATATGAGAACTTTTTTCTATTTCATCAAATCTTTGAAATGAACTACAAAGGGCCTATTTATAGGCAAAAAGAAAACTCTCCAACTGCCCCTATTAATTACATCATTAACTCTCCATCATAAATGCATTAAAACTTAATAATAATAAAACTTAATTATAAAAGCTTTGACAATTTGACCGAGTCAAATTGTCAACCCAACAATGTTGCCCTAACCCTACGTGCAATGCAAAGTACGACAGATAATTCAAATTGAGCATTAAGTAATTTAATCACACACACATGATTATAGCAAAAACAAAAATAATTCGTTTAAGCAAGTGGGCTAAGTTTTCCTCCGTGTGGAGGGCCAAAGCGAGAGCGCACGTCAAATAGACCTTGCAAACCGCCATAATAATCTAAAAGCAAACAATCATAATACAAGAAATCCAAACAAGTATGAGATCCAACTAATCATAATAATGTTGAAAAAATAATCGTCCAGTGCAACAAAGACTCACCAAGTAGTGAGCTAAGCAAGACAATGAAGGTTTCAGAGCCGGATGTGTTTTGACGGCGATCGAGGCGGGAAAAACAATGTAAGTGGTTGTCCTCGGCGGTGGAAGGAGGAATCGGGCCGAAAATGAGTAGATCCAGCTACGTAGGGTGGATTCGGGCGTGGGAGGATGCATCCGATGTTTTGGAAGCGGATCCGGGGTATTGGTAGGGGACGAATGGAGGGAATAGGAGGGATCGAGGCTGGACTGCTCAAATTTGGCCAGAAATAGTGAAGAGGCTGATGTGGTGGCTCCACGGGAGAGAGGGTGAGGCGGTTGGCGGCAGCGGGAAGGCATGGAGGTGGCCAGATCTTCAGCGGGAAGGGCCGACGATAGTGGGTTTTGTAGCGGCTTAGGTAGGGAGAGGCGGCGACTGTTTGGGATAGGTCGGCGTGTGCAGCAGGTGTCTCCACAGAGGGGAAATGGGGGGATCTGGCCAGAAATAGTGAAGGGGCTGATGTGGTGGCTCCACGAGAGAGAGGGTGAGGCGGTTGGCGGTAGCGGGAAGGCATGGAGGTGGCCCGATCTTTAGTGGGAAGGGTCTGCGACCGTGGGTTTTGCAGCGGCTTAGGTAGGGAGAGGCGGCGACTGTTTGGGATAGGTCGGCGTGTGCAGTAGGTGGCTCCACAAAGGGGAAATGGGGGGGGGGGGCAAGCAGCTGGAATCTGTGGGGGTATGGGGAGTTTGGCGACAGTTTGGGAGGCTGTGGAGGGGCGGGAGAGGGGTTTGACGCGGGGAAAAGGAGGCTAGGGTTAGGGAGAACCTTGGGAGGGAAGATACACACCTAGGAGTCGTCACATAGGGTTCCACAGAGTCGGCACCGTGGGAGGATCGCGGGATCCTCGTGCATCATTAGATTCCCCTTTCAATCATTTTCCTAAGATCTTATATATCATTTAGCCACTCAAGCATTTGGATGTACATACATTATCCTAATTTATTAACCAAGATGTATTTTCTCTTAAGTCTATTAGATGCGTGTTTTTTTAGAATATTCTTGTTGTTAGAAGAAGGGGAGCCGGGGCACATCGGTTGAGGTGTTGCCGTATGACCTTGAGGTCACGGGTTCGAGTCCTGGAAGCAGGCTCTTGCAAAAATGCAAGGTAAGGTTTGCCTAGATTTCACCCTTGTGGTGGGACCCTTCACCGGACACTCGCTCCGCGTGGATGTCTTGTGCACCCGGTTGCCCCCTGCCCCTGCCCCATTCTTGTTGTCAGAAAGTGTATCATTACTATTCCTTTACTTTTCGTCGTGCTTTCATCTTTGTCAACATTCCTTTTTTTCAGTCCAAAGCCTTGTTTGACTCACCTCTCTTCTTGTTTGAGTCTCGAGGTTATGTTATTGTTTCCTTAACAAAGCCCAATATTTCTTAGGCTGGGAAGATGTGTTATGATTATGTGTATGGTTGATGAACGCCTCATTAGTAGGAGGACATTGCAACATCTTTAGAGCCAATCCATGTTGTTATCCTTACTTTTACATCCATTAATGATGCCGCCCACTAGCATTCATATGCCTCGTCACAGTTGCACTACCGTCATCTTATATTACCTTTTATTTCCCGTGGCTATTTATCTCCACATTATTGTGCTTTTATCACTTCACTTTGTGTTGTTTCTATTCCTAATGGTTTAAGATGCTATCAGATGCTCTGTCTCATCTTGAGTTGATGCATAAGATTTTGAATAACATTGAATTTAGTTCCATAAGTTTTTGAATGACAATGAAAGCATTAGATTTTGAATGACACATTGGATTTTGAATGACACATTAGATTTTTGAATGACAATGAAAGCATTAGACAATGAAAGCATTAGATTTTGAATAACATTGAATTTAGTTCCATAAGTTTTTGAATGACACATTGGATTTGTTTTCATAAGATTTTGAATGACACATTGTATTTGGTTCCATAAGATTTTGAATGACTCATTAGATTTGGTTCCTTAAAAGAACATATAAGATGAGATAGTATGCATCTTTTGTTGAAAGGTGGGGCCCAATGGGTAATCACGCCACCAGGCAAACTGTAGTCTAAGCCCAACCAAATCACCCCGGGCTAATCTGTTGGTTTGAGGGCATTTTAGTCTTTGTGGGTTTGCCCTAATTTCCCCTATAAATATGAGGGGTTAGGGTTCTTATTTTGTGTGGAGTTGTAATTTGAATTGGCCTCTTTTTTTCTCTCCCACCATTGATAGTGAATAGCCTCTCCCCGTGGACGTAGACGTTTCTCGTCGAACCACGTAAATCACATCGTATTATTTTGTTTATTGCTATGTGATTTTGGTTTTTCTGCAGCGATGGTACAATAAGTGGTATCAGAGCCAGGTTGTTGTGATTTTTGACTTGGAGGCGGCCGAACCATAGATCGGCTCGCTGTTTTTTGAGAAGGTGACTGACGTCGCTACAGATCTAGTTCGGATCAAACCTTTGATCGTTGAAGGCGACGCCGGGTTGCTGGTTTCATTTGAGGTAGCGCCAAATTTAAAAAAAAACACATACGAAAAGAAATGGAAGTTCTTCTCTTCCTCGGCTTAGGCAGCGCCAATATGAGGAGTTTGTCATTTGTCTTCTTTCTCACTCGGCACTGGTGGTGTCAAAACAGGAAGAAGACGATTAGTTTGTTTGTAGAAGGAGGCGACACTGTATAACCCGTAATTTGTTGAAATCAGAAATGCTTACGAAAACGCTTATTCACAGACCTCACCAGGCCAGCAGATGCGAGCTTGGGCGAGCTTGGGCGAGTAACTCGCGAGTTTGGGCGAGCATCCCTCGTAACTCGCCAAAATGGGCTAGTATCCAAAGCCCTAAGAGGTATTCTTACATTCCCCTTCCCTTAGAATTTGTTTATAAATAGACCCTTGTGGGTACCAAGAATGGCACGTTGGAAGAGGCTGAGACCCCCAAGTTTGATACTCGTCAAGTCCGTGCCTTTCTCGTACCTCGCTCTGCCTTTTGGTTGCCGAGGGAAAGTTTCTTCTCAAATTTCGAGTATGTGGTGAGACCTCCCTGCTGAGGCACCTGTGGTGTGCTTGTAGACATTTCTATCTCCCGCTCTAGCCACCAGAGCTGTGATGTTCAACCGCAGAATCAGTAATCTTAAGCTACAACTAGGTCCGAACATTTGAAGTAGGGATTTTTCCGGCTTCAACATTACGAAAAGAAAACTCGTGGATTTTTTCATTTTTACGTTCCACTCGGCACGTTGAAGAGAAGGCACCAACTTGGAATAAAGGAGGATTTTTCTTTTTCGGGCTCACAAAAAAAAACAAATTTGGTAATTTTTTGTTTCTATTTTTATTCTCTGGCCAAGCGGCACCAATAAAAAAATTTTTTTTGGGGGAGGTATTTCCTTCTTCGGCAAAGAGCAGGCGCATGCATCAAAAATCGAAAAAAAAGAAAAGGTTTTTGAATGGTTCTCTCCATCGGCGGTTTAGGTGAGAGAGAGGGCACACAAAACGAAAAAAAGGTCTTCGTTCTCCGCGCAGTTGAAAAAATATATATTTTGGGTTTTCTCTCTTCCGACGATACAAGAGGGCGGCCAAAAAAAGGGAAAGGCTGTATTTTGGTTTAGGTGTGCGACGCTAGAGAAAGGGCTGCATCTCCTGTTCTAATTGTGGCTGTGCTTGGAGTCGTGGTCTGAAAGAGGTAACAATTTTTTTTTGTTTTGGATTAACTAACAAGAGAAGTTTTTTTGTTGCTTTGTGTTGTTTTGTTGTGTTATTTTTTATTGGAATCAACTGAGAAAATAAATTAAGACTTCGGAGCGGCATAATCAATGATCCATCATACAGGTTCAAATCCGGTGAAAATTGATGTTACCAGATTTGATTTAAAGGGTAACATTGACATGTGGCGATGTGAGGTAATGGATGCGTTAAGCTCTCCAAATTTGGAGGACGTTTTTGACAGTGATGAATGTCCTGATGGGAGTAGGGGTGGGTATAATAATCGAAACTTGTTAATCGTTCGATAGTCACTCGATTTTTTAATCTGATCAAATTCGAAATAAAATGATCGAATCAAACCGAATCGAATCAAACTTGACTTGAAATTAATTTCGAGTCAGATCCGAATCGCTTGATTTATGATTCGAGCCGGCTCGAAATTATGATTCAGTTTTGAGCTATTTGGTTTTCTCGGTTTCACTTCCTAAAGTTCCCGTCATTCCTATGACCCCGTCATCCCGAAGAGGCGTAAAAGTAATAGCTTCGTTAAATGCGCCACTCTACTTTTTGTCTTTGGCTTTTTTGGTAAAATGCTAAAATAACATAAAGATTAAAGCAATAGCTTAGTTAAATGTGTCACGCCATATTTCATTCGGTCTTTTCTGCCACTTTGCCTTTTGCCTTTTGGCTTTCCCTTGGCTTAATCTCTTTAGGCTTTGGGGTTTCATTTTCAAGCTTGAGAAGGGCGACTGGTATGTTGGTGACCCACTCTCCATGTCCGACTCAGAAGTCCACAATTGACTGCGACTCTTAGAGCACAGCTTCGAAGGACAACCAACAACCGGCGACGAGGACTCCTCTTCCTCTCCCGTGACAGTTGCCCGCTTTTTGTTATTTTGTTTAAACGGTTTTTCCCCTTAATCATTTTTGTGGATTGGTTTTTGTTTTTGTTTTGAATCCAACTAACTCGACATTTGCATATTTTAGTGTTCTTGATGAAGATGGTTCTCTTTAGTTTGATTTTGGTTCGATTTTTCGATTTCAAATTAAAAACCTAAAAGCAAAGGATTGGTTAGTTTTTATTTGTCACTGCAAATTTTTTTCCTGTTTGAATGATGCTCTTCATAGTTTATTTTTATAAAAAATTATTTGACACCAAAATTTGTAAAAAAAAAATTAAATAAAAGATTAACTAATTTCGAGCCGACTTGAAATTGATTCTAGCTTGCTCAGAATCAAATCGATTTCGAGTCGAGCCGACTCGACTCGAATATTATTTCGAGTTCGATTCGATTTCGAGCCAACTTCGAGCCGAAAATTTCGATTCTAAGTCGAGTTGAACTCGACTGAAGTTGACTCGATATCAACCCTATATGGGATGACTGGAAACTAGAAAGCTTGGTCGAAGATGAATTACAGTGTTTGCGGGTTGATTAGAAATTATTTTACACAAAAAATCAAATATAGGGTTATGTTGGAGACGTTTGCGGGAAATATTTGGAGGACGTTGGAGAATAAATATCTCACGAAAAGCGTAGAGAATCGTCTCCACATAAAGCATCAATTGTACTGATTTTAAATGAGGCGTGGAGTCTCAATTGATGAGCATTTTAATGAGTTTATGAAACTGTTAACACATCTGTTGAATTTGGATGAGGATGCTGACAATGAAGACAAGACGTTCCTTCTATTGAATTCTCTTACAAATGAGTATGAAAACTTTATTATGTTTCTTATTCATAGGAAGGAGGCCTTGAAATACAGTGAGGTGTCTGCGACATTGTTGAATCACGAGTTACGTCGAAGGGATAAAAAGTCATCGATGACGGAGTCGGCTGAAACACTTGTGTTTCATCGAGGCAGATTTGAGAAAAAAAACTGTCATAAGAAGAGTAATTACAGTACTCAGAAGCGTGACAATTCACATGGTCGTAGTCTTGGGCGCAATCAGTGCACATTCTATTTGGAGATGGGTCACTAGAAGAAGGATTTCCCCAAGTTAAAAGAGAAATATAAGAGAGTTTTCTCAGAGGCGAATGCTCATATTATTTAGGAGATTACTAGTGGTGATGAGTATGAAGTTTCTCTCTGTCACTTTTCAATGTTTATTTACTGTTGATTCATATTAGATTTTGGACAAGAGTGCTACCTATCACATTTGTCCCAATCGGGAATGGTTATGTACTTACAAGTCTTTGGATACCGGTGTTGTTATTACGGACAACAATCAGACTTGTCGTACTATTAGTGTTGGGAGTATTTTGGTTCAGATGCATGATGGAGCATTGAGAGAGTTGATAGAGGTCAGATGTGTTTCAGATATCAGGAAGAATTTACTATTTGTTGGGGCTTTAGAAGACAAGAGCTACAAGATAGTGATCGAGATAGGAGTTCTGAAGATCAGTCGCAGGGTTTTGGTTTTCATGAGAGAAGTTCGACAACACAATCTATATTATCTTCAGGGGAGTAGAGTTACCGGGACTGTGGTCATTGCTGATGATTCTTTGGATGCCACTACTTTATTTCATATAAGATTGACTCATCCTGGAGAGGCTTATCTCCAGGCTTTATAAAAATAAGGATTTATTAGGGGAGCAAAAAGCTGCAAATTGGATTTTTGCGAGCATTGTGTGCTTGACAAGAAGACACGAGTATCTTTTGACACTGCTGTCCACGGTACAAAAAGTATTTTAGATTATTTTCACACAGATGTTTGGGGCCCGACGAAGACGACATCTTTTAGCGGGCGACAATACTATGTCCTTCATTGATGATTATTCCATATATGTTTGAGTGTACACCATGAGACATACGAGCGAAGTTCTGGAGATATTTGTCACTTGGAAGAATTGGATTGAGACTCAAACTGATAAAAAGATTCAATGTATCAAATCAGACAATGGAGGCGAATACACATCGAATGCGTTCTTGCAAGAGTGCTGGAGATCAAGTATAGAGTATCACTTCACTGTCAGGGAGACACCGCAGCGGATTGGGGTGACAGAGCGCATGAATCAGACTTTGGTGGAGAAGGTTCGATATATGCTGTCTAATGCTGGGTTAAACAAGATTTTTCAGCTGAAGCCCTTGACTATGCTTGCCATTTGGTGAACCGTCTGCCTTCTGCAGCTATTAGAAAGAAGATATCAAATGAGATATGGTCGGGACATCCTGCTAGAGATTATGTGCACATGAAAGTGTTTGGGTGTCCAGCTTATTATCATATGAAGAATGATAAACTGAAATCATGGACAAAAAGGACAATCTTCATCGGCTTTAGGCGTGGAATCAAGGGATACAAACTGTATGATCAGACAGAAAAAAATTGTCATTAGCAGAGATGTTACTTTTGATGAGGCGAGTTTGCTGAAAGCCTCGAGACTCAAAGCAGGTGGAGAGTTCCAAGCCGATCACTATTACTGTTCAGAAGGAGTTTGATGTAACTCCATTTGTTCTATCAGTTCTCCGCATTTTTGACGAGAGATATGATGATTGATGAGGCTGCTGATGAAGTACCAGGTACTTATGATCAAGAGGTGGAAGAAATATAGGCAAAGAGTCATGTTCAGGATTTTATTGTCAGGAGCTGGACTAGGGGGAAAATGTCTCGAAGCCTGCTTGGTTAAAGGACCACGTTGCATTTGCACTTTCAGCATCTGAGGTTGAAGTCCCTAGTCACTTCAAGGAGATTGTAAAGAGCTCTGATACTGATTTATGGAGGGAGGCGATGGATGAAGAGGTGCCTTCTCTCAATAAAAATGCTATGTGGAGATTAGTGAAATTACCTCTAGGCAGAAAAACAATTGAGTGCAAATGAGTGTATGCGAAGAAAGAATGATCTCATGGTGTTGTTGATATGCGTTACAAGGCAAGATTGATGGACAAAGACTTTGCTCAGAGTGAAGGTATTGATTATGACGAGGTGTTTTCCCCAGCTATCAAGTATCTGTCGATCCGTATTCTCTTGGCCTTAGTAGAGCAATATGGTATAATTTTGGAGCAGCTTGATGTGAAGACTGCATTCTTGCACAGAGATTTACTTGAGTAGATATATATGAATCAACCACCTGAATATGAGACTTAGTGTGACTTGGTGTGTAAATTAGACAAGTCGCTTTATGGTTTGAAGCAGTCACACTGTCATAGAGACAGTGGTACAAAAAGTTTGATCAGTTTATGTTGGGATAGAAGAACACACGAAATCAGTATAATCATTGTGTATATTTTAAAAAATTGTCTACTGGTGAATTCATTTATCTCTATTATATGTTGATGATATGTTGATGATATATTGATTGCCAAGTCGCTTTATGGTTTGAAGCAGTCACACTGTCACAGAGACAGTGGTACAAAAAGTTTGATCAGTTTATGTTGGGATAGAAGAACACACGAAATCAGTATAATCATTGTGTATATTTTAAGAAATTGTCTACTGGTGAATTCATTTATCTCTATTATATGTTGATGATATGTTGATGATATATTGATTGCCACTTCAAGTCACACATAGATTGATAATATGAAGAGACAACTCTCAAAACATTTTGATATGGAGTTAGATGAGGCTCACAAAATTCTCGGGATGGAAATCTGCAGGGACAAGGAAGCTGGAAATGTTTGGCTCACTCAACGAGCATACATTGAGAAGGTGTTGAAGAGGTTTGAGATTGATGACACTACAAAGGCAGTGACTTTACCATTGATAGTGCATTTTCAAATGAGTGTTGACTTGTGTCCTAAAGACGACTAAGAGAGGAAGAGAATAAAACTAGTTTTGTATGCAAGTGCAGTGAGCAGTTTGATGTATCTCATGGTTTGTACAAGGCCAGATATTGCAGAAGCTATTCACGTGGTGAGCAGATTCATGCATGATCCATGCCAGGGTCATTGATAGACAGTTAAGTGGATTTCGAGGTATCTCAAGAGTACAGTTGATGTTGACTTAGTGTATGAGAGACAACAATCTAGTGTTGGGTTGTATATGGGTTACACTAATTCAGACTATGTATATGATATAGATAGGTGCAGCCGTGCAGGTCTACGACCGGATATTTATTCACATTGGCAGGAGGTCCAGTGAGTTGGAGGTCAACTTTGTAGTCGACCGTGACTTTATCTACAACAGAGGCTGAATACATGACAGCGACAGAAGCTATGAAGGAGGTTATCTGGATGCAAGGCCTATTGGATGATCCGGGCGTGGAGCATAAGGCTTTAACTGCCTTCTGTGACAGTAAAAGTGTGGTTTTCTTGGCGACAAATCCAGTGCATATGCTTGTACCAAGCATATTTATGTAAGATATCATTTTGTTCGAGATTGATCGAAACATGCAAGGTTCTTTTGAAGAAAATTGTTACCAAGGAGAATCCAGGAAACATGCTTACGAAGGTGCTTCCTGTCCAGAAGTTCACATATTGCAAATGTTTGATGAACGTTCGAGCTTAGAGGTGAGTGGCTTGAAGGAAACTTTTGAAGAACTACGCGTGACTTGTTTCCATGGAGGGGGGGGGGCCTAGACAGCCACCTTGGTGCAGCCGATTTGGTGCTGACGCTTATTTTATCATCTCATATTTGTTTGTTTCAAGTAATAGATGAGGTGAAGATTGTTGGTTTGAAAAGTGGGTCACAACATGTAATTATGCCACTAGGCAGTCTGCAGTCTGAGCAAAACCAAATCATCCCGGGCTAATCCTCGTTAGAACTTTGACCACTATTGAAAGGGTAGGTTGGTGAGGCGGGAACTTGAACCCCCGACCTCCTTTAGAAGAGAGTATTAACACATCATCTTATACCAAAGTGCTATAAGATGATGTGTTAACACTCTCTTATATAGGAGGTCGTGGGTTCAAGTCCCCTACTCAACAAGGTACATTTTCAATAGTGGTCAAAGTCCTGACGAGGGTTAGCCCAGAGTGATTTGGTTGGATGCTCAGACTGCAGTCTGGTTGGTGGCATGATTACATTGGCCCCATCTTTCAACACTGCAAAGAGGGTACACATCTCCTGACTACCAATTGTCAGTCTCCTCTAAGTAAAATACCTAACTTGACACGGAAATACAAGCTTACGATTGTTTGGGATTGTGGTGTTGGTGGCTCTAATGGAAAATTAAGCTCCAGTGAAAATGTGGCTCCGACCTCTCGGTGAGGAAATGAAGCTTAAAGGAAAATTTTGTCCCACCGCACGGGAGTTCCAAAAACTTTCTTTGCTCATGTTTTTTTCCCAACAAAATGGAGTTGATATGCGCAAACAAGCCAAGCCTACATCTTACTAATGCTAGATATTGATTAAGAAATAGAGAGAAACCACAGATAATATTATATAATAAATTGGAATTCGAATTCAAGCTCAAATCAAAATTCAAATCCAAGTTCTAATCCAAATTCGAATCCAAATTCAAAAATATTCGAACAAATCCGAATCTGAACCCAAATATCTGCGTTCTATGACAAATTAGAATTATATTGAAGGGCTACTCTTCGTGAACACCCCCAAGTGTGCCTTCCTCTGTGGATTATTTTCATGCTATAAAGTTGTGGAGATCAGTTCTTGTTGTAACCATTTTTCGCATATATTTTCTTACTTCATAATATTTACTATTTATTAGCAACAGATGATTATTATTTGCTATGGTTCCACATCAGTCAGTATGCTAAAACGAAATGTTTATATCTTTCAGATTGAAGCTACTATGATGCCTGAGGATTATCGGCATAGAAAGGTTTGCAATGAATATAAAGTTGTCATTTTATTATTTGGATTTTTTTTTAAAACGGGTGTGATTTTCATGCATTTGATGTGGCGTTTAGAAGTATGATTACAAGAAAAACTAACCCTCAATTGATGTGTTTGTTAGAACATGATTACAAGAAAAGTTAACCCCCATTGATGTACTTACTAGAACTTAAAGGATCCACCCTAAACAAAATAAGCTGGTTATAGGTTGAGGGACAAATGATCTACCTTAAGTACATGAGTTTCTCGACGTGAAATCTAACAGCACGCCCTCTCAAGTGAAGGTCTTTGATCTCTTAACACGCGTAATGATATTTTTTAATGTTGCAAAATAATCTCATTATAGGTGGAGGTATATAAGTCTACATGAGTTTTTCGATGAGAGACTATTCTCAACACACCATCTCAATTGAAGGTATTTAGCCTCTTAATGTGGTATTTTTTTTTAAATAGGATTGCTATGTTGGAGCAGACCGTTGACTTCTTAATGTATGACCTTATAACGATCGTTAAAGTCTTTCGCTTAACAAAATGAGTGACAGGCTTTCTCCCCTATCACTAACTGTGACCTCTGCCCTTACGAGAGCACGTTTTTTAATATTAAATATTTGTAAATTTTGTCATAAACTCTAAACTCATCACCCTTTGAGATTTTGAGAAGAGTTGTTCTTTGGAGAGCACAGTACAATGTAAGGTGGTGGTTTACCCTGTGGCAGATGTAAGTTGTTTGAGTCGGCTTATCTCCAATTCGTGATCTTAGGGTTTAAGGTTAGAAATTTTGTAATAGAAAAGGGCAAAATTGGAAAGCTGAATGTTATATCAAAGGATGTTTTCCTCCTTTAATATAGTATATATGTTACGACATAAGAGCAGAATGTAGGTCCTCTCAAATTTAAAGCCCCAGCTCCGAACCCAAATATTCAACCTAAAACCAATGTTTATATATGGAGTGACCCACGGTCTTATATTGAGCGCACACGACTACACGAATTTTTTGTTATAATTTACTTAAATGTTGCGAACGAATATGATATTTCATTTCACCCTTGCATGATTGCGAAGGGAGGCCATGTTTTCTTTATTCATTTCTGCATATTTCCTCATGCAGGTATGGATCCTGTGCAATGACTGCAATGATACCACTGAAGCCTTCTTTCACATTGTTGGCCACAAATGCCTCCACTGTCAGTCCTACAACACCCGGGTGATCGCCCCGCCCATACTTCCTCAGTGATTTCCTCCGAAGCAATCGAACATTCATCGGTAGGCCGCTAACTTTCTATTACTATCGTGATTTGAGCCACAATCTGGTTTCTGCTCACCCCTGTTGTTGTTGCATCGGCTCGCTATAAAGTTTCAACCTCCACAGAAGCACTGGTAGGTGAACTATATTTCAAATGATTTATGTTATCATTTTATGCTCATTTCACAATATTATATAGTGTTTTGAGCTCTATTGAACCATGTAGTTGTTTCAGTCTTCTTCTGTATATAAATGATTGGGTTCTATCAATTTTCATCAACTGAAGTTTCTTCCAGCCTTGGTCGGTTTTGACGATATTTGTATTTAGTTTATGGTTTAGGGCTTAGGGTTAAATGTTAAGCATGTTATGGTTGTATAAAAGTGTTGGTTTAGGGCTTAGAGTTTTTTTGTCGCTAGGTTATGGTTGTATGGCATTTTTGGATCCCGATTAATATCATGCTTCTGTCCGTTTGGAAAGAATCTAGAGGACGGAAATTCCAGTCCTGCAAGAATTGAAATTGAAGTTAATTCAAATTTTATTATTGTTTGGATGAAAACAAGAATTCTGCAATGAGAATTGGAATTAATAATTATTTTTGACTGCATGTAGGAATTCAGTTGCAGTAATTAAAATTTAAATAACCCATGTAAGATTAAAAACACGAATTAAAGGAGATTGAGGCTCCGTTTGGTGCGACTTTTTTTTGTTCGCGTGAGTTTGATCGAAAATGCGTCATGATGTGTATGTTTGACGTAATTTTGAATATAAAAGTGTGAATTTCTTATGTGCGGTCAGGCATTCATGAATGACGGCTCATAGCCTGTCATGTTCGTCACCGCCGCGCCAAAGGGAGTCTAAATCACATAATCAATCAGTGGCAGATCAAATTTCTGTAACCAAAAAAAACATTTGAACAGTTTTCTTATCGGAGTCGTTTCTCTCTCATCTGATCACCGCTTTTGCTGTATAAGTAATTTTTTTTTGACGAGAGATTCAAATTCGCTGACTATTTTACAAAATTCTTGAGGGGGGGGGGACTATAATCAATCAACTACTGCGAATAAAATTTCCAACTTAAACCGGCTGCAATATAAATAAAATATGGAAAAACGTGAAATTAATGAGGCACATTCTACTTTGCGTTTTTTTTGTGCGTGTTTGCAATAAGTGCGATACATGTAGATCCGGCCATAGGATATGCTTTTTATCTGGATTTTAACAGATTTTAATGAGGCACATTTTACTAATTTTGGTGCGTGTTCGCAATAAGTGCTGATACATGCAGATCCGGCCCTCCCCTTGCCAGCGAAGTTGGCAGCAAGTTCGCCGGCCGCCCGTGGAGGCTCGCTCCCGCCATCTGATTAAGGGGAAGCGTCCACGGCCGTCTGATTCACGCGTAACCACCTTCTAACCACCGAGTTAGTGAGGGGAATTTAATTAACAATTTATTATTTATTTATGACGGTCTCCAAATAGCAAGATGCGCGCATTAAAACCATAGTAAAAACATTTATGAAGGTGATTACGGTGTGTGTATAGCCGCATAACCACTGTAATCACCTTCTGGAGCCTATAAAAGGAGCTTAATGCCTCCTCATTTCTCATTTTTTTTTCTTCGGGGTCTTCTCCTTCTTCAGGTCGAAGTTCTGCCCGTTTCCTCCTATGAGCCACCTTCGAGCCACACTCAAGCCACACCTGAGCCACAAGCGGTCAAGTCACAACTACCAGACAAAGCCAAATCGTCCAAGCTCCAGGCGGCTCCTGCAACCGCAAGACCAAGTGCTCCGCCTCCCACTCAGAATCAACAAGTCGCTATCCGAAGACCCCCAGCGTGAATCGCAATCCGTAACAACTCCCAACGCGACGGCATGTCGTCCGCCGCATGCAAAGTATTCTCTCACCCCATAATTGTAACGAGAGGTGGTCTGTCACCCTCAACTTCACAAACCAGCTGTAACCTCCATGAAATAGTGATTTTTGACCGGCACAGATCCGGTCACATGGTTATTTACGCAGTTGAGGAGTTTTTCCATGTTAAAACTGCTTGTGTACAATCAACCTACTCCTTTGGCTGTGTGCGCGCTCGACCGTCCCAAAAGCTAAGCTGGTCCAAGAATTTTGGCCCGATCGAGACGTCGAATTAGTCCGCAACAGTTTGACGTCGTCTGTGGGAAACGAGTTCCCAACATCTTCAGAATATTGTACCCTCGGCACATCGGTACTCAAGAGAGAACTTTCAACCATACAGTTTCCAATGAACAGCTTCAATGACAAAAAGAAGCGCCCGGATAACTGAAGTATCCATCCCAGGAGGGCGCACTGAGCCAGCCCACTCCCATTTACTTGTAGACGTGCCCCTCAAAGTGAAAACTATTCTCGCCCCAGTAACAACACTGGAGGGACGAGTTCGACAGATGGAGGAGCAACAAGCCGGAATGCTCGCTCTCCTTAGGAATATGGGAGTGCCTCCTGCTCAGCCGCCTGCACCGGCCAATCCCCCACCTCTGCCAAATCATGGCCTGACGCAAGAAGTACCATGAAGAGAAGAAGAGTCGGAAGAACTCTCTGACGCCGCTAGCTCTGCTCACCCGACTCCTAGGGGAATCGGGGTTGGCCGCCATCACCACAACCTATAAGAAGCCCGACTGCCGCCGCACGAGAGGATCGCTCGAGAAGAAATACGAGAAGTAATTTCCTAGGAATACAGACAACTTGGATGACGTGACTTCCTCGCACGCCGCCCCCTCCATCAGAGCTCTCCACTCGCCCCTCAGGTTTTAGCACATCCAGTCCCGCATGGCTTTAAGCTGCCCAACATCGAGACGTTCGATGGAACAAAAGATCCGCTTGAACATATCAATCATTTCCTCACCATAATGAGAATTTTTAGTGCCTCAGACCAGTTATTATGTCAAATTTCCCTGCCACTCTGAAGGGCAAGGCCCGCACCTGGTTTCACTCACTCAGGAACAAAACTATTTTCACTTTTATAGAGTTAGCCGAACAGTTTGTTGCCAGCCGTAGAATTGTTCGGGATACCTCACACCTTTCATGTATTCGCTAGAATGAGGGAGAATCCCTCAAGGATTACTTTCGCCACTTCACCTCAGAGGCACGACAAATCCCGGGCGTCGACCCCGAACTTCTCAGAGGCGTCTTCCTCGGTGGACTCCGCCCCAACGGTTTCTATTCAGCCCTCATGAGGGAAACCGTGCCCAGTTATCCAGATCTTGTCCATCGGGTCGAGGCCCAGATAGCGGCCGACGAGGCCATCGAAGCACACCGTCAGTAGTTTGAAGGTGGACAAAAAGGAAGAGAGGACGGGAACAAGCTCCCGTAAGGCAAGAAGAACGACGCCATGATGAGCGCAAAAGTGATAACCGTCGACGTGACGCACCCGCGAGACACCCTTGAACGTCTTGATCTTTAAGTACACCCAATCGCCCACAGCGAACTCCACGTTCCTGTGCTTGGCATTATAGTACTTCGCTTGCTGGTCCTGAGCGATAAGCAACCTCTCCCGAATGGTTCTCACCAAAGAAGTACCATCCTCCACTTCTAGTCGCTTATACAACTTTGACTCACCCGTTTCTAGCCAAGACAACGGCGTGCGACATTTTCTACCATATAGGGCCTCGAAGGGCACCATTTGAATATTCGCTTGGTAGCTATTGTTGTACGCGAACTCCACCAAATAAAGATGGTCTTCCCATTGTTTTCCAAAATCCAAGACACACATGCGAAGCATGTCTTCCATAGTTCTATTGACCCTCTCGGTCTGCCCATCTGTTTGCGGATGGAAGGCTGTGCTGAATTTTAGTTTTGTTCCCAACATTTGCTGCACAAGCCTCCAATCATTGGACGTGAACCGCCCATCTCGGTCACTCACGATACTGCGGGGCACACCGTGAAGCCGTACAATGTTATCCACATACAGTTTTGCCAACTTCCCCACCGGATCATCCTTTCTATGCGGAATGAAATGCGACACCTTCGTTATTCGATCTACGACCACCCAAATGACGTCGTTCCCCTTTTGCGACCTTGGCAAACCGTGCACAAAGTCCATAGAGATGTCGTCAAATTTCCACTCCGGAATAGGCAAGGACTTAAGAAATCCTCCCGGCTTTTGGCACTCCGCCTTCACCAAGACGCAAGTTTGGCACTTCGCTACGTAGAGTGTCACATCCTTCTTCAAACCCGGCCACCAAAACAGTTTCTTTACATCGCGGTACATCTTTGTGCTCCCCGGGTGAATCGAGTACTTAGTATGGTGTGCCTCGTACAACAATTTCACCCGCAGATTGCCCACACTTGGGACACACAGACGACCGTCTTTCAAAAGTAATCCGTCCTCCACGATGAATTGAGAATTTGACTCATCCAGAGCCTCTTCCATGAACTGCTTCAGCACTTGATTGCTTATCTACACAAACAATCTCCAATGCCTCCAACTCCCGCACCAACCGCTCGTCATGGATCGACAGCCAATTGGCTTGAGCTGGGGCCCGGCGACTCAACGCGTCCGCAACCGCATTACCCTTACCATGAACTGCTTCAGCGTTGGTCGGTTTTGACAGTATTTGTATTTAGTTTATGGTTTAGGGCTTATGGTTAAATATCAACGTGTTCCTAAAAATGAGCATATGTGTTGGTAAAAGGAAGCCGGACAATATGAATGAGAGCTTTTGGAGGGCCTAGAATTCGACGAGTTTTTTTTTGTCGCGAGGTTATGGTTGTATGGCATTTTTGGATCCTGATTAATATCATGCTTTCGTCCGTTTGGAAAGAATTTAGAGGACGAAAATTCTAGTCCTGCAAGAATTGAAACTGAAGTTAATTCAAATTTTATTATTGTTGGGATGAAAGCAAGAATTCTGCCATGAAAATTAGAGGACGGGAACAAGCTCCCGTAAGGCAAGAAGAACGACGCCATGATGAGCGCAAAAGTGATAACCGTCGACGTGACGCGCCAAGGAATGGGGGTCAGCGTCCACCTCAAGAATACACCCCACTGAATATCACCCGCACTAATGTGATGTACGCAATACAAGACAATCCAACATTCCTACGACCAAGAAGAATGCCCCCAAACCCCGGGGCCGACCAAACAAAACACTGTGAGTTTCACCGCACAACCGGTCTGTAACACCACAAATTTCATAAGGCGGGAGATGCTTCTCTGGGGGTTATCGCTCGGCTGTAGCTAGTTACGGCGCGACGGTAGCTCTAGGGTTTGCGTCGAGAGCGTTGAGTTCTCGAGAAAGCGTTTAGTTCTCGAGAAAGTGTTGAGTTCTCAAGAAAGATGTTACCGTGCGGTGGAAACTTGTTACCGCGCGACAGTAGCTGGGAATTATTCTAGTAGAGTTCTCGGGAAGCTATCGCCCGACGATAGTGTTACCGCTGGCGATAGTGAGGACAATTTAATTGATGGAGGTCTCGGGATTCTACCGCGCGGCGGTAGGAGTTAGCGCGCAGCGATAGAGTAGGTGTCGAGTCGTAGCCGACGTCGGCTACCGCGCAGCGTTAACACCCTATCGCGCGGCGATAGCGAATCCGTAACGTCGTGGCCACGTGGCGGCCTGTGATTGGAAGGTTTGGGCGATTCCGCTCTAAACGAGGCGTTGAATTAAGGTACCGCGTGTCGGTAGCTAGTTACCGTGCTGCGGTAGCTTTATATAAAAGCCTGGTTTGGCCGTTTTCACTTCATTCTTTTGGAGTTGAGGACTTGTCCTGGATTTCTTGGGGGAGGAGCAACGACACCGAAAGAGAGATCTCACCGCCGTTGGAGTTCCGAAGCTCCAATTCGCAAGACGAGTCCGGATCTGTGGAGGCAAGATCGTTGCGGTCGCGTTCATCCGTCTAGATCTTTGGCATGACACCGAAGAGAGCGCAAAGGATAACGATTCTCAACTTGGACATGTGAAGTCTTCTTCCTTTTGCATAGGAAACCCTCTCCCGCAAGTGTGCGATGAGCGTGAGGTCTTCCTTCGGGTAGATACGGAGTATCCCCGTATTTTTGCATTTAGAGTTCAGAATCGAAGTACAAACATATGCATGGTGTGTGAAGCCCATCCGGACTGGTTGGTCTGGATTGATGATGTTTTTCATTATGCTTGTTAATGGCTGGAGAAGACTCCGCGATTTTTGTTTTTCGGGTTTTCTACGTGGTAGATTGCAACAGAGAACCTTGGGGACTAACTCCAAGGGGCACCCAGGAAACTGGGTAGAAACACATTTCTATCAGGTACGCGCGACGGTAGTAGTGCTACCGCCGACGGTGGCTCCTTGAGAGCTTTGTTTGAGGCCCGTGTCGTGGAGACCTGTTGCCAATGTTTGAGGCCTGTGCCGTGGAGACCCGGGGCCAGTGTTTGAGTCTTGTGTCGTGGAGACCTGGGGTAAATATTTGAGGCTTGTGTCGTGGAGACCTGGGGCCTGTGATTTGGTGTTGAGAGCTTTGAGAGCCCAGCTTGGTGGTCTGAGAGCCATCTGTATGTCATAACGGGGTTATGTAATGATTGGAGAAATGGGAAGGGGGAGGCCGACCCGCGTCGTGGATGTTTGCCCCGGCGATGTGAGCAACGGGAAAGGGTCGAACCTGCCCAATAGCTATGCCGAGCGTCCGTGGGTAGTGTTGCATGTTGCTGCCATAGTTACAGGACTTAGGCCTTGCACAGGCCGTAAAGACTATCAAAATTCTCGTGTTTGTTGCCGTCTTGTGAACGGTGGTGAGTCCCTGGTTTTTGTCCGGACACCGAGAATGTGCCCTGAGAGCACGGGGTGTGTGGCCGTTCGTGCCTACACCTGTGGTGAAGTGTGCTTAAAATGCACTTTCATTACTATGTTTAGTTTTGCTACTATAATGCAGGGAAGGAGCACCGCAGCCCCGAGTAAGGGGTGAGGTCGTTATAATTTGGTCAACTTTAGCTGACTGTTGTCTTGTTTTGCCACCGTTCGGCGGATTGTTCTTATGCAGGAATAGGTGAGCCAAGTGACAAGTAGCAGGTTGAAGCCTTTGATGCAGTGCTGGCCTTGAAGGCCAAAGCAAAGTGTTTTATTTTCCTATTTTCATGTATGGCCGGTCTGCGTGCCAAAGTATGTAAAACACTTCTTGTTTAAGAAAATAATTGTAAGGCCATAAGACCAAGACTCCTTGCGTATTTTTTCTTTCATTCCTGCTTTGGGTTATAGTGGACATTCATATTTTGTTGATGGATTCTTCCAACTGATTTAAAAACTTCCGCTAGAATGCTCTGTGTTAGGATTCAATATTGTGTAATAGTTATTTGGTATTAATATGTAACTCCACTGACTGTCCGTGGAGTATAGCGTGAGGCCCCGACCGAACCTTCTGTTATATCCATTCGACGGATGAGGGTGTTACAATTTGGTATCTGACTACGATGTCGGTCTTTCTTATATGAATTCGGGGGCGAATTTTTTTAAGAGGTGGTGAACACATGTATGTGCGTCATCGTTATAACATGAAAAGAACCCATAAATGTCCACTTAGGAATGAAAATACACATGTTTGAGGAACCTGCATGTTCCTATGATTGTTGTTTGCAATTTACTTTGGTCCCTTAATGTTGTGTCCTACGTATATAGGTGACTAAGAGTGGTGCAGAATAGTCGGAACGTCCGCACTTTGCGGAAAGCAGTGCACCTAATGATGCACCTGCAACCCCTCCTTCGACGGAAATGATAAGACTTGTGGCTGAGACGGTGTTTGCAATGATAAATGCCAAGCAAGGGAGGCAAGCACAACCTTCTGCCCCTGTTGTGGACCAGGTGCCGCTTTGTGCGACAGAGCCTGAAATGGTGGAAAGAGTGGCCGTAGACCTTTGGCGCCAAGAAAAGAGACAGAAAAGTAGCTTAAACATGTGATGCACTTCAATCCTCCAGTATTTACGGGGACTGGAACCCTAACCCAGGCCGTGGATTGACTCTTTCATGTTAAGAGAGTCATGACAGCGATTGAAACAGAGGAATGACAGATGTCAACCATAACCACTTTCTTGTTGGATGGAGAGGCGAGACTGTGGTGGGAAGAGTTGGAGCTGCACCACTTGGTTGGACGACAACTCACCAATGTCTCGATGAGGGAGTTCTCGAAGTTATTCTTGGCTAGATACCTCCACTCGGTGTAGAAGATCGACATGGAGAATCAGTTCCAGAGACTGACGCATGGAGATAGTAGCGTTGATGAGTATCTCCACGAGTTCATGAGGTTGTGACGTTATGCTAGTGCTACTTTTGCTGACGAGGAGCGAAGACCAACCAGTTCTATGAGAGTCTGCGTGATGACCTAAGGCTACTGCTCTTTGGGCCCATGACGCAGAGTTTCCTAACTCTGGTCAATACCGCCCGATCTCTGGAGAAAGATATGAAGAGAGTTCAAGAGAAGAAGGACTCAAGCTTGAAGAAGTCGGAGTTCAAGGTACCGTGCTCGTCGAAGTTTGGGTTTCGTAAGTGGAGCAAGAAAGCTAGGAGTTCGGGTCCAGCCCCACCTTCGGGTGCGTCTGGAGTTACTATAGGGCGAGGCCCGGTTACTTGCTATAATTATGGCAAGCAGGGACACATCGCCGAGACTGTTGGAGTAGGTGCCCGAAGTCAGAGAAGAAGCCTGAAGCAACTTGTGCGGAGAAGGCAAAGGCAGTGGAATCAATCACATCTCACTACGCTCCAGCCCAGCCTAGAGCTTACAACCTTGGCCAACAGGAGGCCATAAAGCAGGCTGATGTGGTGACAAGTATGATTTAAACAAAAGCACATTTAGCTTTACATACTTGTTGCCTTATGCACGTTAGCATATGACTTGTTGTGCTATGCTTTATTTTGATCTTTTATTGCCTGGCGAGAGCACTCTTCGATACGGGAGCTTCACACTCCTTTTTGTCCGAGGAATTTGTATCGCTCATTGGAGTGCCTTCTTCGATGGCAATGGATAAATTGGACGTGCTACTGCCTAACGGGTGTTCTATGCGCGCGGTTAGAGTTTGTTGCGTGAAGGTACAGATTGAGAGTCAAGAGTTTGAATTACAAGCGTCACTACTACCGATAGTGGAGTTTGATGTGATCTTTGACATAGACTGGCTCTCGGAGCAGTGTGCATACATTGATTGCAACCACAAGGTGGTCAGATTGGGAGTGGATACGGAGCGAAAGATGACATTCTCTGGCATGAGGGGATCGAGCAAGACTTTGATGTCTGCTCTCCAGGTGGTTAAGGTAGTTTGTAGTGGTGCGGAGCTATTCTTCACTTTAGTGGAGGCTTCGAAGCCCACGCCATGTCTGGATAGTATCCCGGTCGTATCGGAGTTTCCTGACGTTTTTCCTGAAAATCTCCCTGGAGCCCCACCTCAGCGAGAGATTGACTTCACCATCGTGCTAGTTCCAGGTGCCAAGCCTGTGTCACGCTCCCCGTACCGCTTAGCGCCTAAGGAGATGATAGAATTGAAGGTACAACTGCAAGAGCGGTTAGATCAAGTGTACATGCGTCCAAGTTCGTCGCCTTGGAGCGCGTCAGTCCTTTTTGTTAAGAGCAAGGACGAAAGCTTACAACTGTGTATTGATTATTGAGAGTTGAATAAGATGACAGAGAAAAATAGATATCTGATCCCTAGGATTGATGATCTGTTCGATCAGCTGGTCAGGTCGACTGTGTACTCGAAGCTAGATTTGAAATTCGGGTTCTATTAGCTGAGAATAAGGGAAAGTGACATTCCCAAGATGGCTTTCAGCACACGTTTTTGGCATTATGAATTCACCGTCATGCCGTTTGGGCTGACGAATGCGCCGTCCGTGTTTATGGATTTGATGTACAGGACGTTCAGAGAGTACTTGGACCAGTTCATGATAGTCTTCATCGATGATATACTGGTGTACTCACGGTGCGAGGATGATCATTTCAAGCATCTACATATGGTATTAGAGACCCTAAGGAGGAACCAACTGTACTCCAAATTCTCCAAATGTGAGTTTTGGCTGTCCTCGGTAGCGTTCCTTGGTCACGTTGTCAGTAGAGAGGGAATTGCAGTGAATCCGGTGAAGATAGTTGCGATACAGGAGTGACCTGTGTTGTCTACTATGTAGGAAGTCCAGAGTTTTTTGGGGCTTGCCGGCTATTACAGACGCTTCGTGGAGAACTTCTCGCGGATAGCACTGCCCCTCACCACTCTGACAAGGAAGGATCAGAAGTTTGTTTGGTCGCCGGAGTGCACACAAGTTTTCGAAGAACTTAAGTGTCGTCTGACCACAACGCATGTCTTGTGTTCGCCATGTAGATCATAGGGCTTTGAGATTTACAGTGACGCCTCTGGGAGTGGATTAGGTTGTGTTCTGCTTCAATACGGGAAGGTGATATCCTATGGATCGCGCCAGTTGAAGGTGCATGGGAGGAATTACCCAGTCCATGATTTGGAGTTGACGACCGTGGTATTCGCTCTCAAGCTTTGGAGACATTATATGTATGGGCTTAAGGTCGATATTTATTCAGATCATAAGAGTCTGAAGTATCTGATAGATCAGAAGGACCTGAACATGCGTCAGCGTAGGTGGATGAAGTTCCTTGGGTACTACACCTACAAGATTCATTATATTCCTGTGAAGGAAAACATTGTGGCAGATGCTTTCAGCCATAAGACTCTTGCACGAGCCAACTAGTTACAAATGCACGATGAGCGGCTTATTCTGTTAGGTACCGCACGGGCCAACTGGTGGATGAATTTAATTAACATTTTATTATTTATTTATGACGGTCTCCAAATAGCGAGATGCACACATTAAAACTATAGTAAAAACATTTATGAAGGTGATTACGGTGTTCGGATAGCCGCATAGCCACCGTAACCACCTCCCGGAGCCTATAAAAGGAGCCTCATGCCTCTTCATTTCTCATTTTTTTCTTCGGAGTCTTCTCCTTACTCAGGTCGAAGCTCTGCCCGTTTCCTCCTACGAGCCACTTCCGAGCCACACTCAAACCACACCCGAGCCACAAGCGGGTCAAGTCACAACCATCCGACAAAGCCAATTCATCCAAGCTCTAGGCGGCTCCAGAACCGCAAGACCAAATGCTGCTCCTCCCACTCAGAATCAGCAAGTCGCTATCCGAAGACCACCAGCGCGAATCACAATCTGTAACAACTCCCGGCTCGACGGCCTGTCGTCCGCCGCGTGCAAGGTGTTCTCTCACCGCATAATTGTAACGAGAGGTGACCTATCACACTTGACTTCACAAACCAACTTTAACCTCCAAGAAATAGTGGATTTTGACCGACACAAATCCGATCATTGGTTTTTTATCCAGTTGAGAGGTTTTTTCACGTTAAAACTGCTTGTGTACAATCAACCTACTCTTTTGGCTGTGCGCGCGCTCGACCGTCCCAGAGTTAAGACGGTTCAAGAATTTCGTCTCGACCGGGACGTCGAGTTACTCCGCAACAAATATATCTATCATATT
This sequence comes from Platanthera guangdongensis, assembly GCA_039583875.1. Classification (NCBI taxonomy): domain Eukaryota; kingdom Viridiplantae; phylum Streptophyta; class Magnoliopsida; order Asparagales; family Orchidaceae; genus Platanthera; species Platanthera guangdongensis. Next base: position 23,745,284 of record CM077157.1, read on the forward strand.
TTGCTTCAATTATTTCATTTTCCGCTACTTTCTATTTTATTGTGATTAATTTTATAATCTATTTAATCTTAAATTTATAATAAAATATTCAAATATATTAAAAAAATTATGATACGGACGATTATTTTTAATATATTTTTATTGAGATGCCGGGCTAAATTGATGACTCGATTGGTCGAGACGTGAATGATACTTTTTTTGTGGGCCCAACAAGCATACTTTAGGAAACGTGGAAGGGACTCCAAAGCCACCTGCCCGAACCAAATAAATGATTATTTTAGCACATATTTAGTTTTTTGGTATTTTTTGTAGCAAACTCGTTAAGTTAAGGCTTTGGGGACTTATTTTCGCAGTTAAGTGTTTGCGATCATATGAACTGAACCTTAATTATGATCCGATTTATTCGGTCGTAGCCGATTTATGCAGTCGTAACCGCTTAACCGGTAAAAATAAGTCCCCCCAAACGAAGCCTAAGACTTCGTTTGAGGCGGTGGTGGCAGTCACGAATATTGGGGTTAAATTGTCATTGGTTAACGCTTACTTAAAGAATTTCATCAACTTTTATGTTCAAACGGATAATGTTAGCTAGGTGATCCATAATGAATGACGGTTTAACCCATACATTTACGACCGTCATCACGGTCGCAAACACTCAAACAGAATATTAGACTGAAATATTAAAATAACTAAAACTTAGTGACTAAAAGTCTAAAATAAGTATTTCACAAAAAATGAAAATAGACAGACTAAGGGAAACCTTTTCAATTATCTTTATTAAATTAAATATTTTTTTATGGAATATTTTTTTAAAATATTCAATACATTTAATACCGAAGTTAACACATGCTTAGCTAATATTACTTGGCAAACATTAGCGTTGACTAAATCAAAAAATTTGGGAGGCAAATATTTATTTGTTAATTCTATCCTTTGTCAATGCTTACAATCAATTGCCTATAGAGAATATTTTTTATCATACAAGTTCGCCCTCAGCGTACAATAATAGTATTTGATAGTTGCTCGAGACTTGTTGTGGGTTGCCTGGTCTTCTCCTGCTCTGGAGAAATCAGACTGTTTTAGCTCGAAATTGGACCGGGCGCCCAAACAGTCAAAATGAGCTGCAACAAATGACAAGAGACGTTTTTTACGTGGAAAACCCTGAAAGGGTGAAAAACCAAGTGTCTGAAGTTGTGCCGAGCCAAAATCCACTAGTTTCTCGGAGTTTTACAAAGATTGATTTGATTTCGGAGGGCGACAAACCGCTACTCCGTTACAAGTGCATAAAAATGAGGGGAAAACGGCTAAGTTCTCGGAGCCTCGATAGAAGCGCTCCGGCCTTGGGAAGTTGCTGAGCTCGCAGAACCTGGGGGAGAGCGTTCTGGCTGGAAAATTCTCTAAGTTCACGGAGCTTCTGGAAGGAGCGCTCTCGCTGATGCAGAGCCTTGATGGGAGCGCTCTTGCGGAGGCGGTTGACGTGACTTGGGGCGTGCTGGAACCTGAGCGCAAGGAGGAGGGCGAAAAGAATTCCTGAGCAGAGAATCGACCGAAGTCCACATTCTCGTCGGAAAACCTCAGAGCTATCTCTTGCCTCTGGAGTTGTTTTCCTTCAAATGAAGGTCTAGGGGCATATTTATAGTTTTCTGGAATGTTATGGTGGTAATTGCGCCGGAGAGTGATTTGTGCTGCCGAATGACGTTACTCCGTTTTGATCACCTGGATCATCATTTTTACCAAAATGACGAGAGTGTCCCCTGTCACAACCCGCATTTCCTCAACGAGTATATCGTATCAGAGCAAGAGGAACTACGGGTTATGATGCCACGTCGTGCAGGGGATAACTGCACACGCTCAGGCAACTCTTAACGCTTACTTTATGAGTTGAAATTCAACAGTGAAATATAAGAAAACCTTTAGATTGAATGACCGTATCCCTCGGCCTTAGGTAAGAAAACTGATTTGTACGCTGCGGAAATACTTTGTTTATTTATGAGCTCCTATATGCAGTCTATAGTGCTACTACGATAAGAAATCCTCTTTGGCTACGTCATTTAGAACATATGTCTTAATTGATCAAACCATGTATGCATGATATACAATAATAGGTTTTGTGTAGCTTAAAAATACCTAATGCAACCTATTATAAACCCTTCCCAAAAGCAAGTAGACGTCATTCCATCGAAATGAGTCATATTAGCAGTCTAGTATTCATATAGTACAAGTAAAGAAAACCACCAATGAGCGCCAACAAACTGACACGAACCCATTGTGGCACATATATGTCCGCACAACAAAGAAAAGAACTACCTCACTACACAAGCTCGGCTAGTTCCCAAGAAACACCTCCAACAAACCTAGCCGCTCAACCGACTACAACCTGCACCTGAGGCATTCAAGAAAGAATACCTCAGCAATCAACCAAACTATACAAAAGAGAGCATGAATATCATAATCAATAAAGAAGAGGCTTACCGACCCCATAGCAATTTCAAAAGAGTGCATAAAACAAATGCATACAAGTAGTAAACAATTTCATTCCAAAGTGTCAACCGCACCAAGTGCGTACAAGTTCAACAAGTCCTGCTCCACCCGCAGGAGGAAAAAGGGCAATACACATGCCCAAGTCATCATCGCTAGAACAAGAAACCACCAACCTAGTGAAACATAAGCAGCGGTTAAGTTCAATTCCGCAAGAGTCTTTCGGTGGCGGCCTTAAAGTGGAACGCACCAAACAAAACCAGCCCAAATCGGGGCCAAAGTGGTCTCTCTAACCACAAAAAACCAAAACCCGGTGGCCACAGGCTGAAACCACACCACCCCTTGCAGAATTTTCACACAAACGCTCCTGCCATGGTTCACAATTCGCCTCACAAAACACCCCATAACCCAAGCTAAACACGTTCCTTTCATCGTTCTCACGCATGACGACAAGTTGAGAGCAATTTCATTAAGCTATGATCCACATGAATTGTATGATGAGAAACAAGAACAAATCACATGATTAGGCAAGGAAAATGCTACATGAACATGAATAACTAGAGCTACATGACTCACATGAACAAGATAAACGACATGAAGCAATCTAACATGGACTTGCTAACGAAAACTAAGCATGAAAATCATAGTCATGGAGCATAGGAAAATTCAAAGGCATCATAAAGGCTAGTGAGGAAGAACTCATAACAAGAAGAATAAGCTAGGAAATTGGAAAAAGAAAAACTAGTTAAGTTGGCACAATCCAAATCAAGAAAGAAGATTGGCAAGGGTGAAGAACACTGCTTGCCTGAACCGAGACGATGCCGCGACGACTGCTCCTCTCTTTCCTTGCCTTGCTTGCTCCCTTGCTCTCTTGCTTTCTCTTTGAGGATGAAGAAGAAGATGAAGAGAAGGTGAAATGAGAAAGGCAATTCTCTGTTTTGGCCTTATTTCCTCCAGAACAGAGCTGGACCGTTAGATGCAGAATCAAAGAAATGAACGACACAAAAAAACTGGAAAAACTCGATTTTCGGGCCGGTCACGCCCTATGTCACGCCCGTGACACAGGGCGTGTACCATAAGCGGCGCAGAAAGTCGGCAAAAGTCAGGTTTATCCACACGGTACACGGCCGGGTACACGCCCGTGACGGGTCGGTCACGCCCGTGACCTAGGGCGTGTAACACGTGTCTCGACACCTTGTCGACACAAAGTGTCGACACTCGACACAGCTGGACACGCCCTGTGACACGCCTGTGTCACAGGCCGTGTCCCCTCTCTCGACACCCGACACTCGACCCTCAACACTCGACACTCGACACTTGACACTCGACACTGCGGGACACGGCCCGTGACACGCCCGTGTCACGGGGCGTGTACCCCATTCGTCGAGCTTAACTCGACACCAGCAAATCGTCGAGTCAAGGAGGTCACGCCCAGGTCACGGCCTGGGTCACGCCCGTGTCAGGGGGCGTGTCTCACACAAAACGACCATTTTTCCCTGTTTTGAAAAATGTTCCTGTGTCGTCCTAGACCATTTTTGCCTTAAGAACTTTTTACCCTTTTTTTTGTTTCCTGTACCAGCAACTCACTTTCAGCAATATTTCCCGGGCGCGAAAAAGTGCAAACATTCCCTAAGAGGCCTCACCGAGTCCCCAATTTGGACTTCGGTTTGCTGGGGAATCGTGCAACTCGGCAACCAAAACAGCCACTCGCAAGCCCACGGGAAAAACCATGCTCGAACAACGTTCAAAGTCAACGTAACGCCATCATGCGTACGCAATCAAAATTCCGGGGCGTTACATCCCCTTCCCACCCGGGCAGTTCGGGCGGCTTGAGAGTACACGGGGCGAGGCCGCGCGGTGCGCTACCGCATGGGGAGCGGCCGCGACCGCGCGTGTGGAGCGGTCGCGCAGTGTGCGACCCTGCAACTACGCGAGCGTGCGGTCCTGCTGCCGCGCAGGTTTGCCACGCGCCGCTGTGCGCATGCCATACGTGCGCATGTAGGCCGCACGGGCTGCGCGTGCAGGCAGGCCGCACGGGCTGCGACGCTGGCCTCGCGTGTCTGCGTGCAGACCGCGAGTGCTTGCTCGGCCTTGTCTTGCGTGTGCGTGGGTTCGGCCTCCCTTTTGGGTGTTTTTTGGGATTTCCGGCTTTGTGCACGACTGGCTTGGCCAGGTTTGCTTGCCCCCGTGTTCTCGACCGAAAACCTTTCTAGTTTAACTTAGGAAATCTCGGGGGAACCCAATCAAATGCACCCAATTTTTCGTGGGTCGTGACTTGCGAAGCATCTAGCCCGGAAATTTTTAGCCCTGATGCCTTGCCTTGGGAGTCACGGACTTAGAATTGCATCAGTATGCGCGCGTCGCAAGTTATTTTTGTTTGCGATGTGAAATTTTTCCTCGGTCAAACCTTGATGTTGACATTGACTCCCTGGAACCGCCCGTGTCTGTTTTGGCGGCCGAAGATTTCACAGGGGATGCCTGGGCGGCGATGCCTGCAGTTGACTGCCCGCGCGCGGTGCCTGCCTAGTTCAGGGAGTCTTATGGGCCTTGGAGTATTTGGCGCTCTTGTGTCCTTCGCGCGTTGTGGCTGGCGGTTGTTACAGAGTGTTAGTGCTGAGAGTTTGTCGCTTGTGCGCGACGGGGGAGGACTCTTTCCCCTTGCCTTGGCAGTGCAACTGGACTTGGAGGTTTGTTTGTTTGCTCCGCCTTTTGTTTACCTTGCGGTTGCGTACTTGCACCGTTACTTGACAATGTAGTCTGAAGATCCTCTTTTTCGGATCTCCCGTGTCCTGGTTGTGCTTTGGTGTGTGTTCACCATTGGTAGAGTAACACTTAGTCCGAACGCCGACATTTTGAACAAGTTGCTAGCGAGAGACATTGGTCCGCTTGCGTTACGGGAGGACCAGGGCCCATCTAGAGGGGGCGAAGAACCTTTGTTTGTTCATATCTCTGGAGAACCGAGGTCCGTTCGAGCGGTGATGGATGTCTTGTTCACTCGTGTTTTGGGAAAGCAGTAAGTTGCCTCAGATTTGGGTGTGATGAGCCCTGCTTTGCTCGTGCCTTGAGCGGGGATGGTGGAGAACCTTTGTCCGTCCTAGTTAAGGTGACGAAGAACCTTTGTTCGTTTGCGTCTCAGGAGGACCGGGGTCCGTCCTAGTGGAGGTGACGAAGAGATATTGTTCGTTCGCACATTAAGAGAACCATGGTTTGTCCTAGTGGAGGTTACAAAGAACTTTTGTTCATTCGCGGCTTAGGAGAATCAGGGTTCGCCCTAGTGGAGGTGATAAAGAACCATTGTTCGTTCGTGTCTCAGGAGGATCGTGGTCCGTCCGGTTGGAGGTGACGAATAACTTTTGTTCGTTTGCGGCTCAGGAGAACCGATGTTTGTCCTAGTGGAGATGAGGAAGAACCTTTGTTCGTTCGTGCCTCAGGAGGACCAGGGCCCGTTTGAGTGGAGGTGACGAATAACGTTTGTTTGTTCTTGCCTCAGGAGAACCAGGGTTCATCCTAGTGGAGGTGACAAAGAACTTTTGTTTGTTCATGCCTCAGAAGGACCGGGGACCATTTGGGTGTAGGTGGAGAAGAACTTTTATTCGTTCGCGCCTCTAGAGAATCAGGGTTCGTCCGAGTGAAGGTGCAGATGAACATTTGTCCATCTCACCTGGGAGGTGTATACAGACATTTGTCCATCTCGCCTAAGGTGTAGAAGGGCTTTCCCCGATCTCTCCTGAGGTGTATAAAGACTTTTGCCAGTCTCACCTGGGAGGTGCAGAAAGGCTTTCGCCAGTCTCGCCCGGGAGGTGCAGAAAGGCTTTCGCCAGTCTCGCCTGAGAGGTGCAGAAAAGCTGTCGCCAGTCTCGCCTGGGAGGTGCAGAAAGGTTTTCGCCAGTCTCGTCTGGGAGGTGTAGAAAGGCTTTTGCCAATCTCGCCTAAGGTTCATCGCTGGATTAGAGCAAGGTTGATTGCATTGATATTGAACAAGATACAGTGGCGAGGCCTTGGTCGCGTGCTTCGTTATTGTTCATCGGTAGATGAGGCGCAGGATTTGCGAGTTCCAAGTCCGGAGGAGTATTTTCCCGTCCAAAGTTATTAACTTATAAGTGTGAGGACCTGAAGATAAAAAACTAGAAATTAGTCCTTCTACACCTTAGACGAGATGGAACCTCATACGTGCCTTGTCATTCCCAAGCCAAGAGTTAGAATTTCCAATGAAAAATAATTCAATTAGCTATATATTATCATCAACGAGAAGACAAAAAAAATTAAACCTTTCCCCAACGCATACATCTCGAACACTCAAATTGGTAACAGAATCAACATACTAAGAAATTTGCTGCTCCTCCGTCAATTTTTCCACAAAGCTTGTGGCCGAAGACCTCAAAGCGACACCTCCAAGTTCTTCTTTTGAATACTTCCGATAGATCACTGTCAGCTTGCCATCTCGCACAGAAAAATGAAATCCCACCATAAGCTCAGCACACTCCCCTGCACCATAGAGAAGAGAGGGAAGAGTCCTAATTTCAAGATGTGAGACTATTACAAGTAGAGGAAGAGGATTTAAGATGGGCCTTTAAATGGGCCTTTCCATGTTCTTTTCTAACACTCCCCGCAAACTGGAGCGTACAAGTCATAGGCACCCGACTTGGACAAGAATTGATAAAATAGAGCACTTGACAAAGCCTTAGTGAGAAGATCGACAACTTGGTCAGTAGCCGAAACATGTTTCAGTTCCATCTTCTTAATTTGAACCTTTTCCGGAATGAAGTGGCGTCAACTTCAATGTGTTTCATTCTTTCATTGAAGACGGAATTCTTGGCTATGTGAATCGCAGCTTGACTGTCACAGAATAAGGTGACTGGTGAGGAAAGATTTACGCCCATATCACTCAGGAGACTCTCAAGCCATGTGAGCTCAGAAAGAACAGACGTCATTGTACGGTACTCAGCCACGAGCAACGATCGAGCAACTACATACTGCGCCAGGTAACAAGATGACCTCCAAAATAAATACAAAAAAACCGTTGGTGGAATACCGATCATCCAGGGAACCAACATATTCAACATCTGAATATGCAAACAATGTTGGAGTAGAGGAGGAAGTTCTGTATACCAGCCCTTGACCAAGAGCATTCTTCAGGTATCGCAGAATGCGTTCGACAACATGTATATGGGATACCCGAGGAGAATGCATAAACCTGTTGACAACCCCAACAACAAATGATATGTCAGGTCTTGTGGCGGTTAGATATATCAGTTTTCCCAACAACCATCGATAGTATTTTGGGTTTGAAAGAAGATCTGCATCAGAGGCATGAACACACAACTTGTGATTGACATTCATAGGGGTGTTAGCTGACTTACATTCAGAATACCCAACATCCTAAAGAAGGTCGAGACAGTACTTCCATTGAGATAAGACAAGGTCATCAGAACGTCTTGCGATCTCAAGGCAAAGAAAGTATCGAAGGTTCCCTAGATCTTTCATTTGAAAAACAGAGCTGAGGTGTTGTTTGACCACTTGGATTCCTTTTGAATCATCTCCTATGATTAGAATGTCATCGAGAATAAATTTTTGTTGGTAGCGTTTTTGTAACTGCGACAAAATAACTGATACTGTAAGTATGATATGTTATAGTAGCGTTTATTTATCTTGAGTTGTGGTTATAAACGCTACCATAAATATTTTTTGGTAGCGTTTAGATAACCGCTACAAATTAAGCGCTACCATATGCATGATATGGTGTAGTGGTGGATGAAGTTCCTTAGGTGGGAGTCAATGAATGACAATTTAACCCTCATGTTCTTGACCGCCACCACCTTGCCAAACGGAGCCAAGTTTGGTGCGGTGGCGGCGGTCGTGAACGTGGTGTGATTGCAAAAAAAAAGCTTGAGGACTGTGAGTAGGAAGATTGGGAGAGTGTCGTCGCGCCGAGGCACTCTCGCGTTTGATGAGTTTGGACAAGAACATTACAATCACGAATTGTGTGTTTGACAGGACAATGGTTATGACCGCAACCAAGAAAAAAAAACAAATTTTGAACATAAAAGTGAATGAAGTTCTTGAGGTCAGGCTTTCACAAACGACGGTTCATAATTAGTATTCACGATCGCCGTGACCTTGCTATACAGACTTGACGAGGTTCCTCTAAAATTTTTCGGAGTTGAGCCGGTTTGGACTTGGACCGAATCGCCCGAGCAGGCCTCGTCGACCAAGCGAGACGCCCGTGCGGGCCATTGGCGTACACTGCCGGCACGCGTGCCCGCGCATGACAACAATGCACATGCCCCAGCGGGCGCGCACAACCCCATGGCGTGCGAGTGCACAACACGCCACCGTCCTTTTTTCACATCGCCAACCTTCTGTTTGGGAGGGCGCCTCGTCGAAAAAATTACCCAAGCTGCCTAGACCGTCCAGAGGTACTTTCGCCTTTTCCTAAAATTTGGGGATCCAAGTGACCAAAATCGTACAGTCATGTTCGTTAACTCAAATTCCATCCAGACACAATTACCAGCACGTACCTCAACAAAAGCTATAAAAATGCTCTCAGAGCTTCATCTGAAGACAAACAAACAAGAATAGAAGAGAGAGCTCTGAAGTTTTCCAGCAAAGACTTGAAATTCCGCCTGCTCTCTCGCTCAAGTGTTCACTCAACATATTCACTCGCTCCCCCGCTCAAGTTGAACTTCACTCTCCAAGTGCTTGCCTCAATGTATGATGTATCTCCACTGCTTGCTCAATGCCTGCTCTAAAAGCCGCTCCCACGAGCTCCAAAGAAGACTTCGCTATTTCTCTGTCTTCAAGTACTCGTGAGTCGTGAACGGACTGTTGTCCTGTCACCCACAAGAAATCTCTAATTCCTGTAACCGCCTACAAAATATAGAAATTTGATCGGCACAAAACCAATCTCACGGTTTTTCTCTTTCCCGATTTCCACGAAATTGTCTTGTTGTCACTGCTGTTGATTCACTTTTAAGTTTTGACTATTTGCTCGCTCAGCTCTGTCTCAAACTAAGATGGTTCGATTCTCCACACGGGAAGGGTGCTAAACAACAAGCAAGTACGCAACAACACTCTTATTTAAAATCCAATATATTTTGTTAAAATTAAATATTTGTATTTATAATTTTATATAGTCTATTTTGAGTATTTTCTTTTAAAACAATTAATAATAATATGGATGACTTATCCGTACAAAATAAATGAGATGGCTTTAATTATAAAGTATATAGATATTGAATTATTGATTATGCCCGCGATTTATTTGAAATTATTTTCCTTTAAATATTGAATTCCAATCTCCGCCGGTTTTCTTCTGCTTATTGATTGAGCTCTGTACGAAGCATCTGTGCCCTAATTGTCTCCACCATCAAAATTCCGTGGGATCTTCGCTTCCTCGATCTTTCCTTCGACTCATCGATCGCATTATTTCGTCATCCTTCGGTAATCTTCATCTTGTTTGTGTCGATTTGTGTTTTTAAGAGGATTATACGTCGAAAATTGGTTTTTAGGGTTCTTTTGGGGGTTATGCGCTCAACCAGGTTATGGATCGGGGAAGATGGCTAGCGGCCATGGTTTTTGCCTTCCTGTTTGTGTTCCCCTGTGAAGGCAGGCGTAAGCCCCCCTTTTTGGTTATTTCTCGTTAAAATATGATCTTTTGAGCTTCAGGAGCAACATTTCTACTGTATTCCTTAAATTTTCATTTTGTGCTGGCATGAAAACAGAACTTGGGATCAAATACAAGGATCAAAGTCCCTTTTATAACAGTACTCTTGCCAAGATTCTGGTCGAGTATACTGCTGCTGTGAGTTTTCCAAGCAATCGATTCAAACAAAGTGTTTTTATGTATTTTTGGCTCAGAAGACATCTTCCATATCTTTACCAAAAATGAAATTGTAGTAGCTTGGATTATTTGAAATTTATAAGCTTTATTGTATTCTTGTAATTATATGTTATAGGAGATCCAATTCTTGGTCTCTAATTCTAGAAGTTCTTACCATTATATTGATGAATGTTGTAGGTATACACAGCGGATTTAACATCACTATTTACATGGACCTGCTCGAGGTGTATAGATATGACAGTGGTATATGCCTCTGTTTCCATTGAAGAGATCCCATTTGCAAAATTTGGAGCTTATGAATTTGTTCTAAGGATTTAATGTTTATGCTTTGTTTCATGTTTAATTTACAATGGTCTGTGATAACTTGTCACATGTAATCAGGGTTTTGAGGTGGTGGAGGTGATTGTTGATGTCCAAAATTGTCTGCAGGTGCGTTAGCTGGCCATCAAAATGGTTGAAACTTGCTTGTGGGATGATTATTTTTAGTACCATGCATGATCAGCCTCATTTTTTTTACTTGAAACATAAAAAAGTCTTTTTGTAGGCATATGTTGGTGTCGCGGAGGATCTTAATTCTGCTATTGTTGTTTTTAGAGGAACACAAGAACACAGGTACATACAGAGCACATTTCCTATTACAGTAGTAATTTGTTAGTAGTATTATGTGCTTTATTCGTTTCATGTATAGGTTGTTGCAGTTGGCCTAACTAGTATTCAAAGACAATGGACTGATAATCCCATGTCTAGCTATCTACATTTTGTATTTTTGAGTTGATTTTAGTCAAGCTTAAAATTTGAGGGATCGAGCATGAGACTTTTGACTAGCAAAAATTCTATATCTTGTGATATAAATTCTCTCTAACCGACTATGCAATTAATTTGACGATCCTTTAAGTTTTTTTGTATGTAATCCATATATACTAATAAATTATTTTCCTTGTGTTTTTTTGTTCCTAAACATCTTGTATTCCATCACAAGCATCGACACTAGCTTTATTCCGACCATTTTTGGTCATTTCTATATGGATTTGTTCATTTATTTCTATTGTGTGTTGTTTGCCTTGTTAAAGCTATTTTGTGTTCAAATTTGTTTTTGTCCTACTTCTATCCACATAATCTTTGGAGTGTATTTTTGTTGTTTATCATTTGCATTAATTATCTACTAGTTTTATAGGTGCATATTCTATCCTTTGTTTTATATGCCCAAACCACCTAAATATGCTGTCCCATGCATTGACTTCAATCGGTGTTAATGTGTTATTCTCACAACTCTCATTTAATCTTTCTTAATTTTTGCGCCCGTTCATTTTGCCCCTCTTATTTTTCCACATTCAACTTAGTTATTATTGACTTATCTCTCAACATCTGGGTCCTTTTGAAATTGTTGATCAGATTGCATTGTGCTTACTTTTAAATATCCATGATATATTGTTGTAACATAGTAGTCAAATACACATTTCCATGTTAATGTAATTATGCAGCTTTAACTTCAGAACTTACATAGTTATCTTTATCACCTTCCAAGTATCATACACTTAACCTTTAGCAATATTTTTCGCGTGATTATCAATTTCTGAACTATATTTTTCACATCTCATAATTTTATAATTGAATTTGAATGTTTTTTCTATGATAGAGATTTAAATTTTCCTTTTTTTTTGAAATAGACCATTGGTTATCTACTTTGTGGAAGTAGCGAATAACTGATGGAATTCCCACTTATAGTTGTTGGGTTAAAGGATTGTTGTTGATGATGGTGATTATGATGGCTTCAGTAAAGCAAAATGACAATTTTAGCATATTGTTTGCATCACAGCATCTTTTTTTTTCTAGGTTTTCGACTCATTTTTACTTATTAGATTATGGTTATACAGTATACAAAATTGGATCGAGGATCTTTACTGGAAACAACTTGATCTTAACTACCCTGACATGCCTGATGCAATGGTTAGTATTCTTGTGCTTTGATAATCCATCAACCAGTAGCTGTCGTCTGAAGATATCATCTAATTCTTCTATATGATTGCAGGTACACCATGGATTTTATCATGCTTATCACAATACGAGTATGCGTCCTGGGATTTTACTTGGTCTTCAAGAGACCAGAGAGCTGTATGGAGACATGCAAATAACTGTCGTAGGGCACTCGATGGGAGGAGCTATGGCAGCCTTCTGCGCACTCGATCTTAAAGTAACTTATCTATTTTCTTACAAACTCTGCATGGTTTTACTCGTGCTTTAATATGCATGATATCATGATACTTTTTTGGGTGTGAGCATACTTTTTTGGGTGTGAGCATATTTTGGGTGTGAGCATATCATGATACTTTTTACTATAGCGGTCTCACCTTGAAATTTGAATATTGTTTTTAATTTACTTTTTAGTTAATGTTGCATTGACTATTGGTCGGCCAGAACATTAAGACTTTTTGCATGATAGAGCTACTGATTTTTTTCATTTCTTCCTTTTATGGTTGTTGAAACCCAATTTTCCGGTGGAGATTGCTAATGCGATAGTACTAGTTATCATGAATTTTCAACTAAACAACTAGAAAGAGAAGAAACAATCACCACATACAGATTTATGATCGTTGTTTGGACGATCGGAATTCGCAGGCATGTCCGGAGCAACCTTTACATATTCTACATATTTTCTTTCATTTTTGGCGTATATTTCAGCAGGTAAACATCATGACCGAACGATCAAATCCGTTCATCGGTGTTTGCCCGAGGTTGTTTACTCTATTTATATGTGTGCGAGGGTTCATTTGAATTGAAGGGACTGATGGTTTGAGGATCTTTGCCTTGGAGATTCCAGTCGCGAGGGTGCAGACTCCTAGCCATTTTTGAAAATACTAAATCCTCCCCTTGCATCCCCCTCTTGATACTTGTACTCCCCATTTCCGGCTCTTCTAGTTCCCCTCACCCTCCACCCTACAACAATGTTTTCTCCCTCCCCCACATCCCACCATTGCCTACATTCTGCGATAAACTCCTCCCCAACACCGTCTCTATTGGACTCGTTCATCCATCATTGTCTGCATCCCTGATCCCTCTCTGCGTTTCCGTATGATTGAGTGAGCATATGAATTGCATTTTTTAGCTTCTTCATCCTTTGGAGTGGATTTTATATTATTAGTAATATTTGTTTCTATTTAATTACTTTCTTGAATTTGTTATGGGTCTTATTATGACATTGTTTATTTCTTAATATGTATTTATTATGTCTTAAAAGTCGCGCCCTTATATGACGTCGTTATTTATGTTGTGTCTTGTAGTGATGTCCTTTTTAGTCGCATGTCCAAATCTGTCACTATTTTCATTAAAAGATCTGTTGTAAGTTCTCTTTAAAGGACAATAAGGGTCTTGTATGAGTAAGCAATGAAATATCCTATTTCTCATCTTTGAATGAGATCTTTGAAGCTCTCTCTCTTGAGCACGCCCCGTTTAGAAGCCGCGGTCATGACTCCATAATATCTTCGCCACCGTCATCGCCACCTCCGGCCACTCCTCCGACAATCACCGAGTAGGCCCATAACCAACTCTTGAGACTTGCAGGACTTGATTCATGGCACGTTAAACTGAAGCACTCTCGTCGTGCAAACTTAAATTTGTTAATTTTCTTTTAAGCTGTTGCAATTGATTGTGATTATCTCTTGTGGATTAAGTAGTTTTATTACAATCTGCAATCATGTGTCAAATGCTCACGATGTCTCTTTCATTTTTGTGTTTTATTAGTTTAGGTTTGATGGGCTTCCCCCTGAAATCCTCGAGTCAAACCGGGAATATCTCAACCATGGGAGGTAAGCCGACCCGACTAAGCGAGCCGCGCGCTCCAAGTCGCGCTCACCTCAAAGTACAGAAAGCATCCCTAAAGGGGGTCCAAGCGAAGCATGTGCACCCAAACAACCGCGCATGAAGGACCACTTCGAAGGAAAGGACGCAACCAGACGCAGCCGCACGACGCCATTCGCCGACACAAATCACGCCCCAGCGCAATTACCGACACGACCCTCCATAAAATTATAAAAAAGCCCCTAGGCCTTCATTTGAAGACAAACAACTCTAGAGGCTAGAAAGAGCTCTGAGGTTTTACAGCGAGCTCGTGGACTCAGGCCGATCCTCCGCTCAGGAATTTGCCCCGCCCCCCTTCTAGTGCAAAGGTTCCATCAGGCTTCCAAGGCACGATGTCCGTCTCCGTGAGAGCGCTCCCACCAAGGCTCTGCTTCAGCAAGAGCGCTATCATCGAGGCTCCGTGGACTTAGAGATTTCGCCTAGCCGGAACGCTTCTATCGAGGCTCCGTGGACTTAGAGATTTCGCCCAGTTGGAACGCTTCCATCGAGCCTCTGTGGACTTAGAAATTTCACCCAGTCAGAACGCTTTCATCAAGGTTCCGTGGATTTAGCCATTTTCCTAACCGGACCGTTTCCATCAAGGCTCCAGGGACTTAATTTTTTTTCATCTTTTTCACAATTTATACTTGTAACGGTGAGGTGGTCTGTCACCTTCCGAGGAATCATCCAAACTCTTGTAAAAAACCCCCGGATCTTCAAAAAACTATAAAAAAGCCCCCGGACCTTCATTTGAAGACAAACAACTTTCGAGGTTAGAAAGAGCTCTGAGGTTTTCCAGTGAGGTCGTGGACTTAGGCCGATCGTCCACTCAGGAATTCGCTCCGCTTTCCTTCTAGCACAAAGGTTTTATCAGGCTTACAAGGCATGACGTCCGTCTCCGCGAGAACGCTCCCACCAAGGCTCCGCTTCAGCAGGAGCGCTACCATCGAGACTCCGTGGACTTATAGATTTCGTCCAGCCAGAACGCTTCCATCGAGGCTCCGTGGACTTGGAGATTTCGCCCAGCCGGAACGCTTCCATCGATGTTCCGCGGACTTATTCATTTTCCTAGCCGAAGCGTTTCCGTCAAGGCTCCAAGAACTTAGTTTTTTTCATCTTTTTCGCAATTTGTACTTGTAACTGAGAGGTGGTCTGTCACCCTCCGAGTAATCATCCAAACTCTTGTAATCTCCAAGGAAATAGTGGATTTTGGCTCGACACAGATCCAACCACGTGGTTTTTCATCATTTTCGGATTTTCCACGTCAATTTTTATGTCATTTGTTGTTGTTTTTCTTTCACTGTTTGCGCATCCGGCCCGACTCCGAGCTAAGGTGGTCCGATGCTCCGAACCGGGGAAAAACCGGGTGATCCGCAACAAGGTTCATTACTTATGTCCTCCCTATTACATCACCCATTAAGTCATAATTATGTCTTCACCACACTTGCAATGTTACCTTACCCCGAGGCCCGAGTCACTTACTCTTTTAAATATTTTGAAAAGTTAAAAGCCAGATACAAATTTGTAAACTAACGCATGAAGCGTGACTTTGAGCTATGCGCACTAATGCTTTGAAGAGAAGTCTACTGTTATGGTCCCATTCTCGTTTGTTATCCATCACATATTTTTATAATGCCTCATTTATTATGGTTCATGTCGCATCTGTTATTTTTCGTCCTTTTTATGCAAGTCCATATGTGATTTATTTACATTTATGTCACGTTGTAACTTCTATTTAAAGGACTCATTGGGTCTTGTAATGATAAGCATGAAGAATTTACTTGTTATGCCCCCGGACGATCTGCGGTTCCGAGGATTCAAGTACGCCAGAAGACCTAAAGGAGCACCGGACAAAGACCAGGCTGAACCATCCGGTTCAGCCCGCAATTAATCAATAACAAGGAGGAGGGCTGAACCACACCGGTTCAGCCCTCAATGGGGGCCGGCCGGCCCTAGGGATGAGGGGCTCCATAGATACCCTTTTCCCCCTCTTTTTGAAGGGAGCAATTTCATAATCAGGTATTTCCTTCTTCTCCAAAACCCTAGCCGTCTTTTTCATTCCTAATTTCCTCTTCGCTTTAGAACCCTAGCAGTAGCATAACATTTGGTATCAGAGCATCCTTCCTGCGACCATGGTGACGCGTACGGAGGCAGAGACGGCGCGCTTGGCCGCCATCGAGGAGAACTACGTTGCGTTGACAGATTCCGTGGCGGCAATCGAAGCAAGCATGAAGAACTCGCAACAACATTTGGAGGAACGCCTCGATGAGAAGATGGAGGAGTTGAAATCCCTCCTCTTGGAAAATCTGAAAGGGAAGGCCGTAAACGGCGCGGAATCCGACACGGAAGCGACAAATATCCCTAACGGAGGGAGCACGGGGTGCGGGAGTCAAGGAGGCGGGCCGATGGGCGCGTCTGGCTCCGGATCCGGCGCGGGAAACCCGCCGGAGGCCGCACGCGGGCCTATGGTCCCATCCCGGGCCAGCGGGATGCCGGCCGGACACCCATAGGGCGGCGGACTGGGTAGCGGGGGGTTCGACGGAGGGTCTGCTCCCTCCTGGATGCCGGAACCGCTCCGGAATGGTTCCAGTCGGGCGGCGGAAGTCGCAGGAGGTCCCTGGGGGCCTGGCGGAGGATCGGCTTCAACTTGGGGGCTCGAACAGCCGCTGCCGGCTCACGGCGGACTGCTGCGGCAAGGAGGGGGTCTCGGACAGCACCCAGGACAAACATGGAGGCCCCAACATCAAGGATTTGGGGTGTTTCGCCCAACCGGGGCAAATGCGGTCCCTCTCGGGGGCGCAACAGGGATATTTCCGCCCCAACCAGCGAACGCTCCTAACGGGGGATACGGTCCGGCCAATATCGGACCAGGAAGGAATCCGGGGTGGAATCATGGAGGAATTCAAGGAGATTTTGGGCAACCCGGGGTGATGAGACAAGACGGTGGCGGTTTGGGAGGGGCTTATCAGAGACCATACATGCAACCCAAGCGGACACGGATGAATTTTCCTAAGTTCTGGGGAGGGGACGCTCTGGAGTGGATACAACAGACAGAGCTGTTTTTCAAATATCAGGAGATTCCCGAGGCTCAGTGGGTACAACTGGCGGCCTGCCATCTGGAGGAGGACGCATATCAGTGGACGCAATGGTTTTTGCTGGGACGCACTTTTGCCCCGTGGCCGGAGTTCATAGAGGCCTTTTCGGCTCGTTTTGGGCCTCTGGAGTACGAGGATGTGGAGGCCACCCTTCAAAAACTGCGGCAACGGGGGACCGTCACGGAGTATCGGACGGAGTTCGAAAGGTTAGCGAACCGTGTCGCATGGGGAGAGCAGACCTTGTTGAGCTGTTTCATCTCAGGGTTGAAGGACCACTTGCGAGACGAGGTCCACGCATACTTGCCGCGCAGTCTGCGTCATGCCATTAGCATCGCCCGAATACAGGAGGAGCGTTACAACAGGCAGCGGAACCGGACGACGACCAAGCCACCCGCGGCTCCCGCGACGGTACGACGAGAGCAACCACCTCCCATACGGCCGACAGTGACCAGGTTGACATGACCAGAGATGCAGGCCAGGAGGGAGAAGGGACTGTGCTTTAACTGCGATGAGAAGTACACCAAGGGAAACGTCTGCCAGAAGGTACAGGTGTTTATGCTGCGTGAGGAGGATGACGAGGAGGACCATCTGGAGGAAGCCGACGTGGAGGATCTGGATTTGGCAGAGTTCGGGGTCTCCTTGCAGGCCATGGAGGGATGTGCGGCCCCGGTGACGCTCCGTTTCACAGGCTTGGTGGGCAAGGAGCGAGTGACCATTCTGGTGGATAGTGGGAGTACCCACAATTTCATCAACTCAGCAGTCGCTTCGAAAGTGGGACAGACGATTGACAGGGATGCGGCCTTCCAGGTTATGGTAGCAGATGGAAGCAAGCTGAGGTGCGAGGGGGTGATGAAGGGGGTCGAGATTCGCGTGCAGGGCTATTTGTGCCACACGGATATGTACCTACTTCCGATTCAGGGTTCGGACATGGTGTTGGGGGTCCAGTGGTTACGGCAGTTACAGAGGGTGACCACCGATTGGGTTCGTTTGACGATGGAATTCACCCAGCAGGGGAAGGATTACTGCCTGCAGGGCATTCGGTCTTCACCACTGAAGGAGATTTCCGTGAGGAGCTTGCAGCGGTTGGAGGAGCAGGGATCCCCGATGGCCATGGTAGTAGGGGTGGAGGCCTTGGCCCACGACCCACCAGACATCCCAAAGGAGATACAGGTACTTTTGTCCCAGTTCAGAGATGTGTTCCAGGAGCCCCGGGGCCTTCCTCCGCCCAGGTTCAGGGATCACGACATACAAATGAAAGAAGGGGCTGCTCCCCCAAACGTCAGACCCTACCGGTAAACGTACATTCAGAAGGCCGAGATCGAGAAGAGTGTGAAAGAGATGCTGACAACCGACATCATACGGCCAAGCACCAGCGCCTTTTCCTCCCCTATCATCTTGGTGAAAAAGAAAGACGGGTCATGGCGTTTCTGCGTAGATTACCGCAACTTGAATGATTCTACGATCAAGGATAAGTTTCCGATCCCGATGATAGAAGAGCTCCT
Organism: Platanthera guangdongensis; assembly: GCA_039583875.1. Taxonomy (NCBI): domain Eukaryota; kingdom Viridiplantae; phylum Streptophyta; class Magnoliopsida; order Asparagales; family Orchidaceae; genus Platanthera; species Platanthera guangdongensis. The sequence continues at coordinate 23,764,030 of CM077157.1, forward strand.
GGACGAGCTTCATGAGGCGAGTTTGTTTACCAAGCTGGACCTTCGATCCGGCTACCACCAGATTCGAATGAGGACGGAAGACATCCACAAGACCGCGTTTCGCACACACGATGGGCATTACGAGTTCTTGGTGATGCCCTTTGGGCTCTCCAATGCCCCATCGACCTTCCAGGCCGTGATGAATGAGACCTTTCGGCCTCTCCTACGGCGATCGGTACTCATTTTCTTCGATGATATTCTGATATACAGTCGGTCGTGGGAGGAGCATGTTGAGCATGTGGCACAAGTTCTTACCATTCTGCGGCAGCATCAGTTCTATGCCAAGCTATCGAAGTGCTCGTTTGGGCAGCCCGAGGTGGAGTACCTGGGCCATTTGGTTTCGGCTCAGGGGGTCAGGGCGGACCCAAAGAAGATAGAGAGCATGGTGGAGTGACCGCGACCGGCTAACGTGCGGGCACTACGAGGCTTCCTGGGCCTCACTGGATATTATAGGCGGTTCGTGAAGGACTATGGTAAGCTGGCCCGTCCGCTTACCCAGCTCCTCCACAAGGAGTCCTTTACCTGACATGAAGATGCGGAGCGGGCCTTCGCCGCTCTCAAGGAGGCTATGACGACCACGCCAGTGCTCGCACTACCGGATTTCACCAAGGAGTTCGTCGTGGAGGCAGACGCCTCAGGAGTGGGAATTGGGGCGGTTTTGATGCAGGAGGGGCGGCCGTTGGCCTACTTCAGCAAGGCCTTGGCACCGCGGACCTTGGGCCTCTCCACGTACGAGAAGGAGATGCTAGCGATTCTACACGCCGTGACTCTGTGGCGCCCCTACCTGCTGGGCCACCATTTTAAAGTTCGCACCGATCACCAGAGCCTGAAACACTTCTTGGATCAGAGGTTGACATCTCCTCTCCAACAGAAGTGGTTGACCAAGCTGCTGGGATATGACTATGAGATCGTGTACAAGCAGGGCAAGGAGAATTTGGTGGCTGATACCCTATCCCGCCTGCCGGAGAGCACTATCTTCCACCTGTCGGTACCGTTGATCGAGTCCTTGGATGACATTCAGAGGGAGATAGCTGCGGACCCAGAGCTCCAACCTATTGTGGAGGCCTTGTCTCAGGGCCAGCCCACCCCTCCAGGATACCAGTTGATTGGAGGACATTTGTATTACCATGGGAGGGTGGTCATTCCCGCTTCGTCTACTTGGAAGGAGGTCATGTTACAGGAGTTCCACTCGTCCCCGATCGGAGGCCATGCCGGGGTGCTTCGCACATTACAGCGGCTTCGGGCCAATGTCTTTTGGAGGGGGTTACGCAGGGACGCGCAGCGTTTTGTGCAGCAGTGCGATATGTGCCAGCGGCAGAAGTACGAGACGACCTCACCAGCAGGGCTGCTCACGCCCTTGGAGATTCCTCAGCAGATATGGGAGACGGTCTCGATGGATTTTATTGAGGGCTTGCCCCGATCTCAGGGCAAGTCCGTGATCTTGGTCATAGTGGACAAGCTGTCCAAATACGGCCATTTCCTCGCTCTCAGCCACCCTTATACCGCAGAGACAGTTGCCGATCTTTTTGCCCGGGAGGTAGTGCGCCTACATGGTCTTCCGAGCTCGATCATCTCTGATCGCGATCCGACCTTCATCAGCAGGTTCTGGCAGGAACTTTTCCGGCTGCAGGGCACCAGGTTACGCATGAGCACGACCAACCACCCGCAGACAGATAACCAGACAAAGGTTCTCAACAGAGGGGTCGAGACGTACCTTCGCTGCTTCGTCATGGATGAGTCCCGCTCGTGGACTCGATGGTTACACTGGGCGGAGTACTGCTACAATACCTCGTATCACACAACCAGCAGGATCACTCCGTTCGAGGTTGTCTACGGGCGATCACCACCCACTCTGCGGTCATATGAACCGGGCAGCACAACTCTTCCGGCAGTGGGTCGAGCTTTACGAGATCGGGACCAGACCTTGGCTCTCTTGCGGGACAATCTCCGGGTTGCACAGGATCGGATGAAGTTACAGGCGGATAAGCACTGGACTGAGCGGACTTTTCAGGTTGGGGACGAGGTCTTTCTTCGTCTCCAGCCCTACCGACAACTTTCAGTTGCTCGCCGCTCCAATCAGAAGCTAGCCCCTCGGTTCTATGGCCCGTTTCGCATCACTCGCCGGGTGGGGCCGGTCGCATACACACTTGCCCTCCCTGAGGGATCCCGCATTCATCCCACCTTTCATGTGTCACTACTGAAGAAGAAGCTGGGGGCGGCAGCCACGGTGCTTCAATCTCTACCCGAGGCTACTACGACGGGTGAGCTACGCCCCAACCCCGAGTATATCTTGCTGTCCAGATGGAAGAAACATGACACGGAGTACCGTTCAGAGATTCTGGTCAAATGGAGGGATCTGTCAGAGGCCCACAACACGTGGGTGGACTTCTTGGAGTTCCGGGAGTTATTTCCCGACTTCCAGCTTGAGGACAAGCTGCCTCTTGATGGGGAGGGGAATGTTATGCCCCCGGACGATCTGCGGTTCCGAGGATTCAAGTACGCCAGAAGACCTAAAGGAGCACCGGACAAAGACCAGGCTGAACCATCCGGTTCAGCCCGCAATTAATCAATAACAAGGAGGAGGGCTGAACCACACCGGTTCAGCCCTCAATGGAGGCCGGCCGGCCCTAGGGATGAGGGGCTCCATAAATACGCTTTTCCCCCACTTTTTGAAGGGAGCAATTTCATAATCAGGTATTTCCTTCTTCTCCAAAACCCTAGCCGTCTTTTTCATTCCTAGTTAACTTTTCGCTTTAGAACCGTAGCAGTAGCATAACATTACTCCTTTTCCTTTTGATGAAATTGTGGTAGCTCTCTCCTCCCTAATACATCCCGCCTAGGTAGGCGCGGTTCCAGCTCTACTATCCTTCGCCGCCGTCATTCCCGTCTCCGGCTATCCCCCGGCGACACTGCCGCTTTACAAAGAAGCTCGTAACATCTCCAAATTTGGCTTTTGCCAATATTACAATCATGAGGGTATCAAACAAAACCGGTATTAGTACTTTAGATGTTCCATTATGGCTTTTGCTGAATGTGCTTCGTTTACATGTGACATGCGTGTGTTTTAGGAATTCTAGCGTGTTCATGGAACTTATATAATATATCAAAATATCTAATGATGTTTTGATGTTTCTCCTTTTGCAATATTTTGTGCATTAATCTTATGTTTTTGGCATCAAGGTCAACCTTGGGAGTCGCATTAAATTGCCTTGCTTTTGTGTTATATTAATTAAAAAACATTAATTGATGGTGCTTCTCGAACCCGTATAATCTCCATCAATCTCTATTTTATTTGCTCTGGCTCTGTTCGGTTGGGTGGAATTGGGACTTCGGAATTAGAATTGAAGGTTAAATATAATTGACAATGACATCTAATTCAAATTCTAGGTCTCCAATTCCGTCCAAACGAATGGGCCCTTAACGGCGCATCGAGCCAATTTCTCTTTTCCATTCTCAGGCAAGTCTAGTTTATGTTGCCCAGCCATCTCATCTCTATTGTAATGGCTGTTGGTTGACCTGAATTGATTCTTTTTGTTAATTGTGCTAACATCCAGGTCAACTATGGAGCAAAAGATGTTAGACTTATGACATTTGGACAACCTCGGATAGGGAATGCTGCTTTTTCATCATATTTCAAGTCACATCTGCCAGATGCAATTAGGGTGACGAACGGGCATGATATTGTGCCTCATCTACCACCATACTACTCCATATTCCCCCAGAAGACCTACCATCACTTCCCCACCGAGGTAACACCATGCAAAATACCTGTTAAATGCCGTAGCTGTTTAATCTTAGGCCCTTGTTGGGCTGGCGTTTTCGATCCTGCGCGGTTCTTTAGAACGCCTGCCTCGCAATTGGGCGTTCCTCGGAACATGCCGAAAGTGCCCGTTTTGTGCCTTCCCTGACCTCTGGTTGCTTGCTATCCATTTTTTTGTATATAATGTTTCAGTGTTAATTACTGGGATCTCCTTTAGGACTTTGCATTATTACTAAGACCTTTTGATGCAGGATGGACGTCACACCTGCCTGCCACCCTGGAGTCTCATCAGTTGGTGATGAGAGCTCGCCTGAGAGCTCTTTATCAAGGAGGTCTTGAGATCGAATCTTGACCTAAACAACCGTTCGGCTTTCTGTGGTCGGATCGAAGACGGGATCAGTTGGTGATGAGAGCTCGCCTGAGAGCTCTTTATCAAGGAGTTCTTGAGATTGAATCTTGGCCTCATCAGCCTTTCGGCTTCCTGTGGTCGGACCGGAGACGGGTTGGGGTGTACAACCTGCGGGCCTGATAAAGCCGCCTTAGTGCGACGCCAAGGTGGGCCCCCTGGTGAGACTCTAGGGTGGCAGACGTGTGACGCCTGTCCTTTATTATAAAAATGCACTTTTATGATGCAAGACAGGCGTCACACCTACCTGCCACCCTGGAGTCCCACCAGGGGGCCCATCTTGAAGTCCACCAAGACGACTTTCATTAGGGCTGCCGCCTATACACCCCAACCCGTCTCCGGTCCCACCACTTGTCACAAAGGGTTGTTGAGATCCGGGGTCAAACATCCGACCTCCTTGATAGAGATTCTTCAGGCAGACTCTCATCACCAACTAAGCTGCAGATCAATTGGTGATGAGAGCTCGTCTGAGAGCTCTTTATCAAGGAGGTCTCGAGATCGAATCTCGGCCGCAACAACCTCTCGACTTCCTGTGATGAGATCGGAGGCGGGTTGGGGTATATGGCCCGCGGTCTTGATAAAGTCGCCTTGGTGCGATGTCAAGGTGGGCCCCCTGGTGGGACTACAGGGTGATAGGCAAGTGTGATGCCTATTCTGCATCACCTTTACTCTAGTATTTGAAATTAGCAAAACTCCCTTCCATGTTTACATTGTTTAACTTTTAATACAACATGAGAGAGGTGCGCTTGTAATGTATGTTAACTGGGAGGCCATATCTTGTAACATTGCAAACTCAGATGAGAGGCTTTTATAATTTGAAAATGTAGAGGGAAGACTCCTATAGTTACGCAAAGTCCCAGGGAAGCCCTTAACACTCCATATATTAATCTGGAATTTTATTAGGTTTTGAATTGACAGTCCCTCTCTTTTATGGATTATGGTGGTGATTCAGGTATGGCTTCACGAAATCGGATTGGAGAGCCTCGTGTATTCCGTTGAGAAAATCTGCGACGAAACAGGCGAAGACCCATCTTGCTGCAGGTATTTGCTTCCCTATCCATGCATCAAATGCTTGTTATCTCATCCAGCCTCTCTTCTGCTCTCTTGACCATTGTCTTTTCTTGTCCGGAAAGATCCGTGCGCGGAAATAGCATCTCGGATCATCTCGTCTATCTCGGAGTCAGCCTGCACGCGGAAACCTGGCGGTCTTGTGGGATCGTAACGGGCCCAAACATGAAGAAATATCAAACAGATCTTTCCGGAAACTTCATTATTTCGAGGGATTCATTTACTTCAGTTCTGCAGCAAAGTCCAGAAATAGAGGCTAGCAGCAGTTGATACTCATTGGTGCTTAGTTCAATCAGTAGGAGGCAGGAGAAAGAAGGGCTTAAGAAATGTATAGTGTACATATTTACATAGCTAAACTCTTGATAGAATTTTATCAGTGTGCATTTGCACTCACTTTCAAAAAAATATGACCGTTGGTGGGTTTACTTCTCTGAAATGGCTGATATGGTTCTATTTCAGTGCGAAGATATCCCTGTGACTTGTAATAAGAATATATATATTTTACTTGTGATAAATATTTAAAAAATGAAATAGATGTTAAATAAATGGTAAGTTTATTGAAAGATTTAATATTGAAGTATGCATGAAATTCATTGAACTTACCCTATAGGATGAAGGAAGAGATTGCTCAACTTGCAATATTAGATTTTTTTGTGTGCTTATTACTACATTTTCAGTGAACTTATCCTATTATGTCTATATGCATTGGGCAAATATAAAATTAAACTAGGGGAAATAATTACCACATAATGAGTGTACATTTGGTAATGACACGCTAATGATTAAATAAGCTATGCTAGTATTTACACGCAATTGTACGCGCCTGCGGAGCGCATCGACTTGAGAGATATGTTATGTAACCGGAGATTAGACTGGATTCGACATTGAGGTGAGCCGAAATTGATGAATACGAGATCCAAGTCGGGCGTGTTCTGTTACTTCACGATGGATGTGTATGTTGAGAGTATTTTGTTTTTTATGTACAAGGCAAAGGAGATAAAAGAAAGTAGAAAAATCTAATATGATATATGAACCCTAATGAGGTAATATCTCCCCTAATAAAGTTGAGTATGCTAACAATCTTATTTATCTGTATTCGTGGAGATCAAAAATATATGCCGAGGATATGAGAGGTCACCTCTGTGAGCTCAGTAGGTTATCTTGATGAGCTCAACAGGTCAATTCGGCGAGCTCAGCAGATCACCTCATCGAACTTAGCAGATAACCTTGGCGAGCTCAACAGATCACCTCGCATGGGTGGGGTCCACCTTATGATAGTTGACGTTCCCCCTGAATTTTTTAAGTCAAATCAAGGAAGATTACGACCAAGGACACGAAGGGGAAGCAACCCGAACAAATGAGCCACGCGCACCAAGCCGCGCCCACCTAGGAGCACCCCAGAAGGAGGGCAAGGCCAAACACGCGCCCGCGCAAACGGCGCTCACGTGCATGTGGTGCGCCCGCGTGCAAGCGACCAACCACACGCAGGTGGGCAACGCGAGCGCGCGGCCTGCGCAAGCAGTGGTGGTCATCGCCGCCGCCGTTCCATTGCCTCTGGCCACCTTCCGGTCTCCAGCCTGCCACCGGGCAACCTGCCTGGGTCGTCCAAGCCACCGGGAGGGGTGGGGTGGGTGGGGTGGGGGGGGGTGTGGAAGGGGGGGCATGCCCGTCATTTCATGAAAATTACCGAGGTGATCTGAACGGAGTGATGCCATTCGCCACCTTGAAAACCGCCCGAATGCAATTACCAGCATGACTGTTGAAAACTATAAAATGGCCTCAAACACTCATTTGAAGACAACAACTCCAGATGCTAGAGAGAGTTAGATTTTCCGACAATGACATGATACATAGATCACTCCTCCGCTTTGAATTCGCTCTGCCTCCTCTCTAGACCGCTCAACGCTTAACGCCAACGCTTAGTGCTCATGTGGATGCACTCGTGAGTGCAGGAGAAGACGACAGAGGAATACTTTCTTGGACGCTCGCCTCCTAGATTCGCGCTCTCCAAAGTTTCAAGACTTAATCATTTTCTCCAGAAAACACTCTCATCCAAGTCTCGAGTACTTAGCCAATTTTCCGCCCCGGAATAAGGCACCGAGGAGCACTCCGGTGGACATTCTCGTCAAAGCTCCGTGGCCTAAGATTATTTTTCTGCACTTCCTGTACTCAAAAGTTATAATGAAGAGGTGACATGTCACCCTCCTAGGAGATTGCTAGTACTTGTAATCTCAAACTGTATAATGGATTTTGACAGCCACATGGTTTTTCACCCTTTCTGGGTTTTTCACTGTAAAAAAGCCTCATGTCATTGTTGCTGTTTTTCATTGATTGTTTGCGGTCTCGGCCCAACTTCGAGTTAAGGCGTTCTGATTCTTTTGACCGAAGAAAAACCGAGCGACCTGCAACAGTTTAACACTGTCTGTGGGAATGTGTTCCCCAAAGCTCTAAGGAATCTCAGAAGACAACGCTTGCCCTGCACAAGTACCCCCAACTAGTTGTAATGACAAAGGAGGCATGCACGTGGCAAACCAGACAACTTGCAAGGAATATGACAACCAAGCCTCCAACAACTCTCCTGTCGGCGGCACGTCACTTCTCTCGGAGATAATCATTGCGCTAGCATCATCAATGGAGGTGTGGATGCGTCACATGGAGGAACGTCAAGCTCAAACACTCGCCCTACTAAGGGACTCATGGACTTCTAAGTCTCTAGAGGAACGCCCCACACCCGCGAGCCAAAGATCACTCTCTTCAAGCCACCGCTCGGCGAAGTTGCCCGCGCCACATACCACGCATGGGCTCGGGGGGGCACAGATCGATGGAGGCATCACTCCCAAAGGAGCACTTCTCCAGCAAGTGCAAAAGAATCAAAAGAGGAATGAGTGGAGTCTGACCCCGACATTTGGATGTCTTACAAAATATGCATGCGTGCAAGAATGTTATAAACCACATTTAGTCGAGCGATCAAATTTGAGCTGCGGCAGGGTAAACACATGAAATATCAGGCGGTGCGGTTACAAGGGTAAATACATGAAATAAGGGGCGGCGCCGCTACAACCGTTGGGGAACAATATTGATATATTAGTGGCATGGTTGCAAATTCATGTTTAGTGATGTTTGGTATGAATGTTATAAATATAGCCTAATGAGTTGTAACGAGAATGATTCTATTAATAAGAAAGTTCTTGGTCTTATAGAATTCTTCTCTCATTTCTTCTCTTCTTGTCTAGCATTGTCTTTCTCCTCCGACCATCTCTTCCCCTTTGACGCGTCTTTCTCCTTCGACCTTTCGTCCTATGGAGAGTAAGCGCATACATATTATTAATTTCCCAACCAATCATACGCTGAGAAAAATCAGGTGAATGATAGGGTCGCTGCTCGCTGGTGCGCTGCAATTGTAAGTATGAAGATGAATAATTATTTTAAGAGGTTTATTCTTGATTTCATTTAGGCTCTGTTTGGGTCGGATTTTCGGAAAGGAAAATGAGTGGTAACAAAATGAAGGTGGGAAAATGAGATTTTGGAAAATGTATATTGCAAATGGAGATCCGTTTGGGTGAACTTCTTTTGCAGAGATTTTCAGAAATGATCATTTTATAATCTGTTTGGAAAATCTCGGTTGCAGTGACTTTTTTATTAAAATTTCGCACATTCTTCGCCCGAGCTTGAATTTTCCGGACAGACGAGAATTTTCCGTCCGGGATCTAATATTTCGCTCGGACGCGGATTTTACGCCCGGACGTGAATTATTCACTCGAGCGCGAACTTTTGGCCTGGGCCTGAATTTTCCGTCGGGGCGCGGGAAAAACGCGTCGGGACAAAAAAATGCTCCCGGACAAAAAATGCGCGCCCCGGAGAAATATTCGCGCTCGGGTAAAATATACGTGTCGGGGCGAAATATTTGGGATCCGGCGAAAATTTTGCGCCCAGACGAAAATTTCGCGCCCGGGCAAAAATTTCGCGTCGGGGTGAAAACGTTGCGCACGGGTAAAAAATTGCAATCGAGCGAAAAAACTGTGCTCGGGCGAAAAAACTGCGCCCGTGCGAAAAAACTGCGCCCGGGGGAAAAACCGCTCCCTGGCGAAAAAAATCGCCTCGGGCGAAAAAATCGCGCCCGAGCAAAATATTCGTTAGAGAAAGGCGTCTTCTCGAACTGGATCTAGAAGAGTAAAATATTTTCGTAGCATCTCCGGGATGAGAAAATACTTTTCGAAAAGTTGAAAAGTAGGAGAGTCGTGACTTTTCAAATAGAGGAGAAAAATGAGTTTTTGATGGTAGATTTTCCCACTGGTTGACATTACAAACGGTTTATTAGTTGCGGTAGCGTTTTCTAGAAAACGAAAAGGAGCTAGAAAGCCCTACCAAACAAACCCTTAGATAATTCATCAAATAGGTGATATGCAATGGTAGTATGGTGATGAGCAAATCCAATGACGATGAATAAATCCAGGAAGAATGAGGCAATGCATTAAACCAAAATTAAAAGAGGAAAATTATATGTTGGAAATGGTTTCAATTTTTGCAGGAAGGAGAAAAGGGTGTTAAACAAAATTTAAACAAAAAATAAATAAAAAATCCTTTCGAGGAAGGAGATATATATGAGTACAAACTGCAAAACCAAATTTAAGTGAAAAATAAGTAGAAAAAAATCCTTATATTCCTCAAGAAGCAGAGAGATATCTGAACTGTCGGGCACGATTTCGCGAAAGGGAGAAAGCTCGAGCATGCTTTTAGGTTTTAAAGCTTCTTTATTTTTTTGGTTTTTCCCATTTAGTAGTATTAGCCACAGTTTACAACCGTGACAAATACTATAAATAATATTTGTCACAGTTGTAAACCGTCGCTAATACTACTTCAAGAAAAAAAAATTACTTCAGTGAGGTGGCCGCCCACACTCGGCCTATGGTAAGTCCGCCGTGCCCCTGGTGCCAACTGCCTAGTGGAGGTCAAGCTCGGGTGCGCCCCACATGCGAGCATGATTTCCGCGTGGTCTGGGTCAACAAATGGCGCATGACCTAACCGACCTACAGAACCTGCCCGACAGTGCCTATTTCAGAGTTGTCAAAAAAAAAACATTGGCTATGCCAGCCGGCAGGAGACCGGTTGGGCCCGGTAGTTAAATATCTAAACATCATGAAATAAGAGGAATTACGCTAACCAAAACGTGGGGTACTTAGTGGATGACACATAGGATGTCACTGCACACTATGCCCCATCTCATCAAAGCTCTCTGCATACTACAAACACACTATTCATGATAGCCGGTCACTACTACTGGTTCCAACAGCTCAATACCGACCCAACCGGTCTTCCCTCCGGCCGGCCCAACCAACGGTACACCAAGTACCCCAAGTTTGATGTACATATAACTGTGGAACTAGTAGAGTGACCGGAGGCTATCGGGAATATGAGGGCGTTAGTATGTACAAAGCTTTACTGAGATAGGGGAATAGTGGCATCCTATGTGTCATCCACAAAGCAGTCCAAGTTTTGGTTAGTGTAATTCCTCTCATTTCATGATGTTTAGATAAATTGCTATCATGCACGGTCGGTCTCCTCCCGGCTGGCACAGCCAACGCTCGTTCGACTTGTCTGAAATAGGAATTGTCGGCAGGACGGGCAGGTTGGCCTGGCCATGAGCCATTTGTCGACACAGAACACATGTCTTGGAGACCAGAAATTGATTCAACCACGTTCGGATCAAGGGGGTGACCAAATGTTAATTGTTTTATTGTCAACCCACGCGAGACTCAGTGAGAAGAAGCTAGCAAGCACAAAAAACAGCTTCAATGTGTCGACAAACAATACCCACATGCTGCAGCGAGGAGGTCCCTCCGCACACCAAAAAGTCTATAGGAACTTCCTCTGCTAATGCCATTGTTGAGCTCGACACAAGTGAGACAGACACTAAACTCACCCACCGTAGGGTGGGGGAGGAGGGTGAAGGTGCCTTCAACTTGTGCCTCGAGGTCCATGGTTCATGACTACTAAAGCAACTATGTGTAGGTGTGTAAAACACCTGAGAACCCACCCATGTAACCTCACCTCATAACCGCATTGCACACATACATAACACAATGTATAACCTACTAAGACATTTTTTCCAAAAGCGAGTTCCCCACCTGCCATAACCGCATGTCCCCTATTTTATGTAAGACATGTTTTCCTAAACCGAGTTCCCCACCCTCCATAACCACACGACCCTCCCTATTTCATGCATTTACCCATGTAACCACACCACCTTATATTTCGTAAATTTATCATGCCGAAGCTCAAATTTCATCACTGGACTGAATATTGTTGATAACATTCATTTGCACACGAATATTTTGTAAGAAATCTAAATGTATCTCTATGATATATGTGTGTATGCGCGCACAATCGTCACCTAAAACTATATATGTGAATGAATGATATAATCCCACTTAACCATGAATGTCTAAGCCTCGTGGGATTAAAAAGTATCTATTTAGAGGGAAAAAATACGGCGTGCGTTACTCTCACCTAGAAATAGGTGCATGAGTAAGTACTGACCATTGATTTCCTGCAGAAATAACATGATTGATCCAAATACTGTTCAACGAACAGTATTTAATACCGTATGAGCCGTATGATATCAGATCAACGGTCAACATTTACTTTTGCATTTAAAAATTGGTGAGAGTAACTCACCTAAATTTTTTTTCCTCCGGAGGGATAAGCTTTCTTAAAGAAAGATGATAGAATTTAAAAAAGTATTTAAAAGAAGAAATTATTATGCAAGTATTTTGAAGAACAAAAGTCTACAATTAAAATGGCATATTAAGGGTCCACTTGGTCCGGCCTTTTTACTCCGGCTTGTTTGAAAAAAAACTCCACCGTTATGAAATATATGTTTGACATTGCAATAGTCACAACCGTCGCCCCAAAAAAGGTTTGAATGTAAGGACATAGTTCCACGAGTGATGTGTGTTCACAAAAAAACCCTTTAAACCCAAACACGAATGTGGTTCCTTCCATGAGTGAGATTGAGTGTTCGCAAACTACAGTTCATGATCATTGCGTTCACGACCCTCCCCCCCCCCCCCCCCCCCCCCCCCCCCCCCACACCACACACACCACACACACACACACACACACACAAATAAATTTTTTGCTGCCAAACTCTACCACACAATATAAGGACTAGGGCTCCGTTTGGAAGGACTTATTTTCACCGGTCAAGCGGTTACAACCGCATGAACCAGACCTTAATTTAATGTCTGGTTCATGCGGTTGTAACCGCTTGACCTGTGAAAATAAGTCCTTCCAAACGAAGCCTAGTTAGTCTCACAATCATTCTCTTCATATTCATCTCTCTCTTGCAACGGGAGATGAAGAATAATGAACATGAATTGATAAATAATTATTGGGCAATAATTAGAAAAGTTCATAGATTTATGGGTATGCTCATGTTAATGATCTCCTATATTGAAGGAGAAAAGCCTCAGTCTAACCCTTGGATTAAGTTTTTTAATATACTCATTAATTTGATTATATGTCTATTATTTTCATAATATTTAGTACATGCAATTCAATTCATTTCTTGATTAATGATGATACATGTTAAAGTCGAAGCATATAAATAAATTGAAAAAATATATAAAATAAATTTATAGCTTGTAATATACCAAGTATGAATGATCAGATATAAAATAACAGAAAAAGAAAGTATGTATAAAGTAAGTGATTAGCAACTAATTCAACATATTATTATTTTTATATTAAAGAAATAAAATACTTAATATGATGTTCTTTTTAATATGGACTATATATTAGAGACTCGAAGTGGAAGTTCTTATAAGTTATTTAATTACATATATTATTGATAGGGTCACACAAATATTATGGGAAATTAGGGCCGTGGATAGCAATATCAACCACCTCTTTTGATGGAGATAGTGAGGTTGATCAAAGTCAACCTCACTAGCGCCATGACCACAATCATCGGCGAATCGCACACACGCATGTGCACGGTCGCACCACCTCGCACCGCCACAAGGCCGCGCTCCTGGCCCTGCAAACAAGAGGCCGCGCCCACCTCGTGCAGGTCTGCCCGCGCCCCGGGCGCATGATGCAGCTCGCGCCCCTCGCGCGCAGGGCCACGCGTTCCCCACAAGCGCTGGGTCGTGCGCAAGGGGCTGAACTCGCCCGACAAGCGCGGGGCCAGGGCGCCCCGCGCTACAAAGCCCCGCGGCCACAGTTCTGGGCGCGACCGGAAAGACCGTGGTCGCAAGGGCTGCGACCAACCCTCCGCGTGCGGTCGCAGGGGCCACATCGGCCCTCCGTCCGCGACCGCGAGGGCCGCGACCGACCCCTCTTTGCCTGTCGCGAGGGCCGCAGCTGGCCCCCCGCCCGAAGCCAACCCCTCACCGGCCGCCGCTTCTTTCCCCCCCGGGCGGCCTCCCGCTGCTGGGATCTCATCACTGGCCGCCACTGCCGGTCGACCCTTTTCTCGCCATCTGATCGTCCCCACGCGATCTTCACCATCCAATGTGCGAGGTACGAGTAACCACACCCGCATAAACACTGGCGTAACCACCTATTATGAGTGAGTGCAAATAACCAAAAATATATCGGCCTGCGCGTTGTAAACTATCATAAAAAAGCGCGGTGCGAATTATACTAAATTGGTCTACAAATAGTAAAATGATTGGTTATGGTCTGCAGATAACCACGTAACCACCATAACCACCTCAGGGTCCAATAAATAGGATTCCCGTCTCTCCTTAATTTCCATCTTTCTCTCCTCCTGTCTTTCCTCCTACACGCATGAAAGATCCCCGAAGATTTCTTCGAAGATCTCCTTCTCCTTTGAAGAATCCTTCACAATTCTTCGAGCATCTTCGAAGATCTTCGAGTCCCCTTTAAGCGCATGCGGGGATTCCGCGGCGGTCGCCTCCCCTTGCGCACTTTACGCCCCGCGCTCATTTCACCTTGCACACGTTTCACCTTGCGTGCATTTGGCCACACACTCAGCACGAATTCCGCCGCGAGCAAAGCACGCTCCGCGTGCACCACAGCAAGTGCCCCGCGTGCACGACAACATGCATTCTACGTGCAACGCGCTCAACGCTCACAACACCCTTTGATCAGATGAAAGTTATCTAGTCAACAATAAGCTCTCCACTTAAGACTCCACAACGAACAATAGGAGACACTCCGCAGACACCAAGACACACTGCTCAAGTTTCCATGAACAAGCAGAAGACCATCTAGCTTCCAGTGTGCGACGCTCCCCTCCGCACAAAGTAAACGATTTAGCTTCACGAGCAGTGACTTGTCACCCTCCAAACACATCTCTTTCTCCCCCTATAAGTTGTAATGAGGATCGGCTTGTCGCCCTCACATTCTCTTCTTTTTAAAGCCATGCACAACAATAACTCATAGTGGAAGTTTGGTGAGCACAGTCCCGACCATGTGGTTTTTCACCACTTTTCTGGATTTTTCATGTAAAAAATCTTGCTAGCTGTCTCATTACTTCTCGCCTGTTGACTGATTGCACGCTCAATCGCTCACAGGCTAAGATGGCGCAATTGAGAAAGATTTGGAGCCTCGAATAAGCCGCAACAATTATATTATTTATTATCTATTTTATATTTTATTAAATGGAGAGCCTCGTTTATGTTATAATATTGAGACATTATTTTATATATTCGGCACCATTTACTCAAATAGTATAAATAAGATAAAAACTATTGCTTTGGAGATTTTATCGTAATTTTAAGAGTTGCATGTCTATATTTTGACGCACTATCAAAACAATATTAGTTATTGAGTTTCTTTTCAATTTAAATATATTTTGTAAATAAAAATTAGATTAACTATCTCAATTTTATTTTAAAAAAACTAATTGATGTTTAATTTAACAAAAGCATAGCTTGAAGTTTGGACCCAAAGTGTTTCATTAACACTATTTGCCAACTAAATTAACTATTATGTATAATATCAAGTGAAGTATGGGTAATGTTGTAGCCTCACACTACCGACAAGTAGTCGTGGGCAAAAAGCGCGGTCTCGAAAAGCGCGGTCTCGAAAAGCCCGCTCCGACAAAAACCCGACTAGGCCCTGCCCGGGAAAAGCCCGGCCTTGTGGGCCTTACCGGGCCCCAATTTTAGTTGGTTGCCCAGCCTGGTGCCCGACCCGGGCAAAACCCGACACCCGAGCTTAGCCAGAAATCCCGCCAAGGCGGGATTTTAATCCCCCCTAATCATAGGCAGGATTAAAATTTCGTCTTTGGTATTCAGACCCGGCTTGAAGGGCA
The DNA here is from genome assembly GCA_039583875.1 of Platanthera guangdongensis. NCBI lineage: Eukaryota > Viridiplantae > Streptophyta > Magnoliopsida > Asparagales > Orchidaceae > Platanthera > Platanthera guangdongensis. Next base: position 23,779,588 of record CM077157.1, read on the forward strand.
TTATCGGGCCCCTCTTTGAGTGGGAGCCCGAGCCCGGCCCAAGCCCAGTTAGCAAAAAGCTCGGGCCAAGCCCGGCCCAGTCAGTCTTTTTGGACACGACTACCTATGAGGGCAGTGAGTGATCAATGACATTATCGAGGCCACACGAGAGGAAAAATAATTTGGTGCGTATAACACATGTATTTTAATTCATGCGCGGAGCAAATCCTGCGGTATGATTTGTGATTTCAACGGTTGAGTTCCTTCGCTAAAAGATACGATCATATTTTCTAAATCGATCGTATTTGAAAAGTGATCATACACCGTTAAAATAACGATCGTGCGGCTGTATTTTCTCCCGCCTATACATTAAACGTACCAAATTATTTCTCTCACCAGAGAACCCCTATTAATAGTTAGGATATTAAGGCCCTATTAACATTTTAAAGCACAAGTTTCAATTCTTGAGATCTCGGCGATCACAAAGGCTGAAGCTTTATCGTACTTGTATAATTTGTGACTGCGCTTTGGCCTGAAAAGTCTTTCTAAAAAAGTGTTCATGGTCACACCCACCAGAACACTGCCCATCTTTTCAGAACTTGCGTCCGCAACCACCGGCGCTTTCTCACCGCTCTTGTTAGGAAATACGAGATCCAGAGAACACACAAGAAATCGCAGAAAAATTAACAAGCAAAACACATAAGAATTTAACGTGGAAGAACCTCAAGATCGGGGAAAAAATCACAACCACCCGCGCTCAGAAAATTCACTATGAAAGAGATCAAGAGTATGCCACTTCTATTCTGCCTGCCACCGCTTTTCTTCAGTTTCCACTTTGTGGCGAGTGCCCAGTACCCACAGACGCAGTCAGACTCCACAAAATAAAAGCTCTCCCAAAAAGAATATATGGGGCCATATTTTGATATATGTGAAGTTGATTTTGATAGCATGTACAACCCTAGTTGGTGCATCTTTTCAAGTTTATTCAAGATTGAGGCTTCATTTGGTTCGCCGTATTCATGCTGGTTGCGGGAACAAACGCCGCACGCAGGGTGGAAAAACAAACGGTCGGTCCGGCGATAAAAGTGCGCGTTTGCTCTCGCAGCAAGGAGAAACAACCCCGCCTCCCCTCCGTTTCCAGCCTCGCCTCCCTCCCTCCAGTCCGAGACCCCCCTTTCCATCCGCCGGAAGTAAATGTCACCGCCGCGCCAATTGAAGCTTCCCCGCACAACAAGAGTCCAAGAAAAGTTCTCACCTCGATCAAGGGTGAAATGTAGGCAAACGTTACCCTACATTTTTGCAAGAGCCTTCTGTTATTTTTGGTTCGAATCTGGCTGTACGGATTTGAAATTTATTTGAAATTTGCAGAATCAAATCTAAGAAAATTAAATGAATTGCCAAAAAAGAATGAAATGGAAAATTTTCATTTCCTTTGTCTTGCCTATAAACATGAAATATGAGTCAATCAGCGTAGGAGAAATTGGTGCCGCCTGTAGCAATCCAGTGGAGTGCCGCCTGAAGATTTTTTGGAGGAAGCCTCACTCTCTCTCCTCTCTCTGTCTCTCTCTCGCTCGTGCACTCGGAGAGGCCGCCAGCCTTGGGTGTTGTCGCCGGTCTTGGAGGAGGTAGCCGCCGGCGTTGAGAGAGGGAGTTGCCGCCGGGCTTGTTAGAGGTTGTCGCCGGCGTTGCAGTGGACGTTCTTTGGAGTGGAGAGACGTGGTGTCGACGGCGTGCGCGTGTGCAGTTAGCCTCGACGGAGGTTTCTCTCCGGTGGTGGCGTTCTCCGGTGGCAGCGTTGTTCTCTGGTGGTGGTGCGGCTGAACGTCGGGCTTCGACGTTGAAGGTTCGGTGAACCTTGTGCGTCCGCAAGACGGATTGCAGTCCAGATCTCAGATTCTCGCCGCGGATCGTGCGTGTTCGGTGCACCCTTGGCGTATTCACCGGACGGTCATTTTTCTCCTATTCTTTTGTATTTGAATTTATATTTTAATTATATAAATTTTGTGGCCGTTTTCTGTGTTCTTGTTACCTGCAATATTTATAGCTTGTGATTGCGTTTTGTACCGGATTTTACAACAAGTGGTATCAGAGAAAGGTTTCGTGTAGGTGACTGATTGACGTTCCGGTTTTGGGTTTGGGTCAACGCTAGGTGACGACATCGGTCCGTTCCCTATCTTCCCAGATCTGATCCGTGAATTAATCAGATCATCTAGAGGTACTGCAGGCAGCTATGACAGCGAAGAACACCGTGTTGGCCAGGTATTCGGTGGAGAAATTTGACGGCAGCGAGAACTTTCGCCTATGGCAAATTCGGGTCAAGGATATGTTGGTTGAGCAGGGGTTGATCCAAGTTCTTCGGGGGCGTGATACTTTGCCCGCTCTGGTGCACGATTCTGAGTGGACAGAGATGGATGAGCGCGTCACTAGCGCTATCAGGATGTGCGTCGATGACAAGGTGCTGTTCAACATTGGTATTGAAGAGTCAGCTGTCACGTTGTGGGAGAAGCTGGAGGGACTCTATATGAGCAAGTCGTTGACCACGGGGCTGTTACTGAAGCAGAGATTGTACGGCCTGAAGATGCATGAAGGTGGTAACCTGCAGGAACACTTCAACGTGTTCAATGGACTTCTGAGCCAACTGCATGTGGTTGGTGTGAAGGTGAAGGAAGAAGACAATGCCTTATTGCTTCTTACCTCGCTCCCGACGTCGTATAAGCACATGCAGACCACCCTGTTGTATGAGAAGGATACAGTAAACGTGGAGCAGATCACGTCTGCGTTACTGTCCAGTCAGATGCTGTCAGACCCCGCTCCTGAGGGTGAGCATGCTTTGGCAGTAGGAGGACGACGAGGGAGGCAGTTTGAGAAGGGATCTGGAAGTGCACGAGCCATATCCGCATCGAGAAAGGCAGTGACGTGCTACCATTGCAGGCAGAGTGGCCATATCAGGAGAAATTGTCCGCAGCGTGCGCATATTTCTGGGGACGTCCAGGGTGCGGGCAAGGCGGCGGTAGCTACGACAGATGATAGTGATGTGTCTCTCCTTATCACTGAGAGTCCATGTGACCCTGATAGCTGGGTATTGGATTCTAGTGCTTCGCAACACATTTGCTCGGATGCAGGGATGTTCAGTTCACTGGAGGTGACGACTGGGTCGGTCTTTCTGGGTGACGGCTCAACATGTGAGGTCACGAGGACATGGACAGTGGACATCAGGATGCATGATGGAGTGGTGCGTAGGCTTGAGCGGGTACATCTGGTACCCAAGCTGCGCAGGAATTTGATATCACTGGGCAGACTAGACTCCAGAGGATGCAGTTTTGCGGCGAGAGGTGGAGTTCTGACGGTGACGCGGGGACGCACCGTGCTCATGCGAGCTATGCAGTGCGGTAGTCTTTATCGGCTGATGGGGACCGCGATGCGAGGTGGTGTGCCCATGATTTCTGCGGCTGACATAGTTGATGGTCGAGGTGGTGCAGGGGATCGCCCTTCTGGTAGTCTGACTAGGCGAGTCAGATTTAGCGATCCAGTTGCGTCGACATTCGGAGGTTGAGCCCAAGCAGGGATGAGTCGACTGGAGCAGGTCGGCTGACGCCTCAGGTCCTTGAGGTGGTGCTTCGTGCAGACTGGTGCTTCGTGCAGATCGTGCTACGTGCAGTGTTGCTTCGCGCAGTTGGTGTTTTGGGCAAATAGTGCTTTGTGCAGGTGGTGGCTCCGGATCTCGAACCAAGGTTGTGATTGTTATTTTTGGTTCGAATCCGGCTCTACGGATTTGGAATTTATTTGAAATTTGCAGAATCAAATCTAAGAAAATTAAATGAATTGCCAAAAATGAATGAAATGGAAAATTTCCATTTCCTTTGTCTTGCCTATAAATATGAAATATGAGCCAATCAGCCTAGGACAAATTGGTGCCGCCTGTAGCAATCCAGTGGAGAGCCGCCTGAAGATTTTTTGGAGGAAGCCGCACTCTCTCTCCTCTCTCTCTCTCTCTCTCTCTCTCTCTCTCGCTCGTGCACTCGAAGAGGCCGTCAGCCTTGGGTGTTGTCGCCGGTCTTGGAGGAGGTAGCCGCCGGCGTTGAGAGAGGGAGTTGCCGCCGGGCTTGTTAGAGGTTGTCGCCGGGCTTGTTAGAGGTTGTCGTCGGCGTTGCAATGGACGTTCTTTGGAGTGGAGAGACGTGGTGTCGACGGCGTGCGCGTGTGCAGTTAGCCTCGACGGAGGTTTCTCTCCGGTGGTGGCGTTCTCCGGTGGCGGTGTTATTCTCTGGTGGTGGTGCGGCTGAACGTCGGACTTCGACGTTGAAGGTTCGGTGAACCTTGTTCGTCCGCAAGGCGGATTGCAGTCCAGATCTCAGATTCTCGCCGCGGATCGTGCGTGTTCGGTGCACCTTTGGCGTATTCACCGGACGGTCATTTTTCTCCTATTTTTTTGTATTTGAATTTATATTTTAACTATATAAATTTTGTGGCCGTTTTCTGTGTTCTTGTTACCTGCAATATTTATAGCTTGTGACTGCGTTTTGTACCGGATTTTACAACACCTTCTTCCAAGACTCAAACCCGTGACTTCAAAGATCACACGACAACACCCTAACCGATGAGCGTCGATTCGGGACCAATTGAAACTCGTAGCGACTGATGCAGTGCGTTGCGGGGCCAGCACATTACACTGCAATGTGACCCCATCCTAGAAATTACTCCATAAAAACAGAGCAAATCTATATTATATATTTTTTGCTTACAAATATAAATAATTAAATCTATGATTGGGTCCACCAAACCGACCAATATATCTGCCATGTGCTTGGTAGGGCTAACCCCCACCACAGTTTTTATTATCATCTTCTTTCCTCATTTTGCCACCGTTTTTTTTTGCTTTAAAAATAACGTCTTTTCTTAATTATTTACTTCAAAATTACGAGAGTGACAGTGCGCTCAAAGTGTCCCGCGCGAAATTATTTCCTTAGACTCGCTTGACAGCTTCTCGCTCAAAAAAGTGCATTGAAATGAATTTTATGTTATATAGCACAATCCATTCATTTTTTCGAGAGAGTTGGCGTCAAGAGGCCGAGAGTCTGATAGTCTTCGCGTGTTGCATACGGGAGAACTGGAGAACGAGAGTGCCATGACTACTATCGCGCGGGACACGAGAGCCCTTTCACTATCACTCATAAAGTACATATCATTTTAAAAAATTAAAAAATAAATCTGCTGAAAAATGCTCGATTTTCTAAATATTTGTTCTTCTATTTTACCAACACATGTGCAAAGCTCATGGACACCCAAAGCAACCACAAAGGAGTAGAGCCCATTCCAAACAAAGGGCAGCTGTTATGCCCTTGTGCTACTGTTAGTAGGTCAGAAATAATCTACCGCAGGATCATTACTATGGAAGCCCAACCAGTGTTAAATTTTTACAGACAATCGGTGCGTGCATAAATAAATTAATCTCAATTTTAATTGCAAATTAGTTCTGGCTATGTGCAAACTGTTATTTCAAAAAAAATTGTCAGAACAGCTAGGTGCAGACCAGCCCTTTATCGGTTCACAAGTATTTATGGTTTTTTAGTTTGATTTGCAGTTAACCTGGTTTGCACATAGCCGAACTTGATTTGTACATAACATCACCCATAAATTAAGGCCCACCTTCTCCCTTACGAATTCAAAAATTTCTCGCTCCCGACTCCGCTCTGTGCCACAACTCCCTCTACATTTGCCCCTTTCTAGCCCTAAAGCCGCCCGGTGCCGCAGCCATTCGTCCCTCCCCAAGGCTTCCACCTTGGTTGCCGAAGTCTCTGCCCCATTCTGTTCCGCAGCCGAAGGCCGAGGCGACGACCTTCTCATCCGCTAGGGTATGAATTTCATGCCTTTTGGTGTTGAATAACTCTCTTTTATTTTTACTAGTCTGATATCTGTTGCATCTTTGTAATTAACTTGTATAACGGTTTTATATTCGGAACGTTCATATATAGTTTCTTTTTTTTTCTACGGTTTTACAGTCGGATTTCTGCGGGTTTCTATATATTTCCTTTTTAGCAGTATTACAGTCCGATTTTTGCGGGTTTTTTAGAGTTCTTTTTTAAAGCAGTATTATAGTTGGATTTACATTTCTTTTTATACAGTTATAATACTTTGGGGACTGTATTCACGGTGGAAAGGGCGAATTCACAAGGGAGTTGCGGCACCGGGCGAACGAAGAAGGAGCTGCGGCACTAGGGAGGGAGTTGCGGAAAGGGCAAAAAGAGAGGGAGCTGCGACACTGAGCGGAGTCGGAAGCGAAAATTGTTCGAATTCATAAGGAAGAAGGTGGGCCCCAATCTATTTATGCACACACCGATTTCTGTTCCTTACACACACCAAAATATGAATAATTTTTAGGTCCGGGTAGCATTCCCAGAGGAAAGAGCGCGAGTTGGGATGACCGCTTGATTTTAGATCTGACCACGAGAAATAAATGGAGAAAAGAAAAAGAAAAAAAAATAGGCGAGTACATGCTAGATTGGACGACGAACATGACTGATCGAATGACGAGAACACAACCCGCGCTCCTTCCTCTGAAAATACTACCGGGACCCAAAAATTATTTAGGCTCTATTTGTTTGGGCGTTTCGATGCTCTGTTTTGGTCAAACGCCGCCGGAAGGAGGGTAAACAAATGAACCTCCGGCGGCGTTTGCTCCGTTTCCACCCACCCGCCTTGAGAAACGTCCCAAAAAGCTTCGTTTGGAGCAGCCACCTCCCCTCTCCGTTTCAAACACTCTGTTTCCACCAGCCGGATCGACCCGCCACCGCCGACACAAATGAAGCTTTAGGCTCTATTTGTTTGGGCGTTTTGCTGCTCTGTTTTGCACAAACGCTGCTGGAAGGAGGGTAAACAAATGAACCTCCGGCGGCGTTTGCTCCGTTTCGACCTGCCCGCCTTGAGAAAAGCCCCAAAAAGCTCCGTTTGGAGCAGCCACCTACCCCCTCAGTTTCAAACACTCTGTTTCCACGGGCCGGATCGAGCCGCCATCACCCAAACAAATGAAGCCAGAAAACAACATTCTTTATTCCGTCCGGATTCCGGAGCACTCGCGCACGATAAGAAGTGCTCGCGCGCGGGGCTTCTCGCGCTTTTCCTTTTCTTCCTCTAAATCACGCCCATTGATACCTCCATTGGGCAACACCTCCTCTCAGAAAACAGAGCAAAATGAAAGCCATTCCATTTATGGGGAGACTGTTTTGGAATCAGAGATGAAAGAAACCGTGCTCGGATCTCTACACCTCCGTTGGAAAAATGGCTGTGGGCGAAGCGGAGGACCCGCTGAGAGATGGTCTCTTTGCCTTTATCTGCTGCAAAGATGCGGGCGTTACCGTGCGCCATGGCTGGCATTTGTCACCCGGCCCCCCCGCTTCCCTGCATCACTCCTTTTCTTCTGTTCAAAAAGAGGGAAACTGGAAAACCCTAGCTTTTCTTTTCAGGTCAGGGCTTTGGAAAAGATGGCTGCGAGGCTGGAAAATCTTGTGGTGGGCTTCTACACCATCCTCCTGTTTGGGAGATTATATACCGCCTTTTTACACTCTCTTGCTTCAATTATGGCCATCTCCTGCACCAATCACAAGCCCCTGCCTCTCCCTCCTCTCTCTCTCTCTCTATGTGAGGTTATCAAGGTTTCATTTATTTTGGTTGGAGGGGAGATTCCACTGGAGTGTATCTGCGTTAAAAAGGATTAAAGGGACCAATTTGTCATGTGGGGGCAGAAAGCCTCCCCGCTGTATATTTTTGGACTTGTTTGGTTGATTGCTACATTCTCCTACGACTCCAGCTGGGAATTCAGAACTCAAGTTATAGTTTTGTGAGCCGTTTTGACTCTTATGAAAGTCTCTAATAAAAGATCTTCTCACCATTGCTTTCTTCCTGTGTGTGTGTGTGTGTGTCTCTCAGTTGTTTTATGTTTGACATCTTCATTGATGTGCTCACTCTATAGTGCATTTCCTTGTGCCATTTGTTAGAAATCTTCTTCTACGTTGGATACTCTGACCTTGCCCCAATTGCATTTGAGCAAATTGAGGGTCATATATCCTAAAAATCAGATCAAGGCATTGTCTGATCTTGCAATTATAGGTAGGGGGAGTAATACTTAACTTGGTTTCATAAATGGAAGTTTTTTGACATCCTTTAATCTGTTTTTTTCTTCTTCTTGAAATTTTCTTTGTTCTTTAGTTTCAATGTATAGGTTTTACAGAGAAAGACAAGTGCTTTATAGATGTTGTGGTCGCTTGCAGCCGTAGTTGGAGTTGCTGTGGGCGGCCTTGCCGTGGTGGTGATTGTTTTAGGCATCATATGTCTATACTTGTTCAGGTGGAAGGGTCTCTCGAACAAGGCTTCGGAGACGGCCTCTTCCGATCCATCCACACTTGGTAGATGATTTCCTACGAAATTATGATTCTGATGTTTGATAGGAGCATGATTTTGGCATGAAAGTTCGCTTTAATTTATGAACAGTTGAGTGGCATGGAGCGGGCGAAGTCTCTTCTTCTCGCGGCGCTCCTCCTGATCATCACGGGGCAAGGCAATTTAGCCTGGGAGAGTTGGAGCAGGCTTCCAACGAGTTTAGTGAGAACAATCTTGTGGGTGTTGGAAGTTTTGGGTTGGTTTACAAAGGTCTGCTTCTGGATGGAACTTTGGTTGCCATTAAAAGGCGCCGACGGGCTCCGAGGCCGGAATTTGTTGAAGAGGTAGACATTATTTGTAAAAAAAATAAGGATAGATGCTTGGTTAATTAGCTTGAGAAATTATGTAAGTTAGCTGTTTTGATATCCCCATTGAGAATAATTATGAAAAACTCTCCTATGATTTTGCATAATTAAAGGGCTGTTCCCCTCTTCGTTTTAAAACCTCTCTATAAGTATACATTGTTCAAATATATGTAAAAAATATTTTTACATCTATGTTAGCAATGTAATCTTGGAAGGGATGTCCCTATAATTATGCAAAGTTTGAGGACAGGTCCTAGTAAACGACTCTTCCATACTGGCATGCTTTTTTTTTCAATCATTTTGATGAATCAGGTTCATCATTTATCGGCAATTCGGCATAGAAATCTGGTCACTCTTATCGGCTATTCTCAGGAAGGTGGTCTTCAAATGTTGGTTTTTGAATATTTGCCCAACCGGAGTATCCGCGGTCATTTATATGGTAGATAATTAATTTTTTTGAAGGAATTGTTGATGGTTTGCTTAAACTTGTGTCTATCTAATTGTTCTTCTACAAATCAGGGACAAACCAAACAACCAAGCTTGAATTTAAGCAAAGGCTATCTGTTGCTATAGGAGCTGCTAAAGGTACTTGAGCTAACTGCACTTTCTTCTTATGTTCATATTTTGTAGAACAAAATGTTGATTCTTCTTTCTCCATATGTGCAATTGTGAATAGCCTTTAAAGATGGTTTCATTCTTCATGTAATTGTTGGAGATTGGAGCTACGTTGTTAAAGGCGCGCCTAAGGCTCAAGGCTCGCAAGACTCAGAAGTTTGCGTCTTCGTGTGCCTTTTTTGCGCCTTTGGAGTATAAAAAACACGATTGAGTGCAATTTATGTTGTAAACATTTTTTGTTCAAAATAAAGAAAGAAATATTGTAAGATTTCATTAATTTTTGTATTATTTATTGTTTGTGAATATAATCGAGCGTTGAAACTTAGATATTATGCAAATGACCGCATTGATTATATATTTTTAATAGATATAAATGATAGTAATGAATGATTAATGAATAGAATAAATGAAGAATCTTATCAAGAGATGAACTGTTGTTTGATGCTAATTATTTAAATTGAATGTGGTTTCGCATTACCTTTATCAGGCACGCGCCTGCGCCTTGAGTCTTGGCTCCAAGACTCCTTTGTGCCTTTATGTGCCCTGTACCTTTAATAACTAAGAATTGAAGCCCCTTTTCCTTTTTCAAACCCTAACAGTTCTCTAAATAGAGAGCAATATATTATAATCGTGTATCGTAATTAAGAACAATAAGTTGTTAATTAAGAACAATAAGTTGTTAATTATTAACAATAAGTTGTTAATTAAGAACAAGAAGTTGTTACGACCACTTATCTGTGATTGATTGTGCTGCCCTAGAAGGGAGAAGTCTCGGAGGTACTCCTCTCTATTCTCTTAGAGCTAGATTTCCCAATTCTGAGGGTGTTAGAGAGGGAGAGTATAATAAGAGAGTGCAACTTATTCATCTCTTTGAAGTGTAGGGATACATGCAAGAAGAAGATTGTACAATGTGGGAAACCTATATTGTTAGTATGTAGCGATGGGAAATGATGCAGAACGACAATGCGGACCCGCGACAGAGGATGAGTTTTGGGCCCGTTCGGGGCCAATTGGCTACTTGCCATATTTAGCACTTCCAGATCGATAATCAGACTTCACGAGTTCGTTCAAATTTTCGTTTACTTACACTTCCATATATTATATTATATCTTTAGCCTTTATTTAGGCCTCGTTTGTTTCGACGGATCACTTCCGTTCAGTTTGGGCAAAACGCAGAGGTCCCTTTATTTGCGTTTGTTTTTCCGCCATCATTTCCAGACGCCTGTAAAAGCTGCGATAGCCAAAATCCCTGCGTTCGCAAACCCCACCCCAACCCTCCAGTTCGCTGCGTTTGACATCAGACCCGCTCACAATCTTCTTCACGCGTCTCTTCTTCGGTGACATCTCCAGCCTCCATCACCGCTCCGTAGATCTCCTCCAGCGCTGCTCCCAATCTTCTTCACGCGTTTCTTCGTCGTCCCCGGACGCCGCCTGCCTTCCCGGAGCCCTGACGAACTGACGGAGCCCCGCAGGACTAACACCGGCGGGTTCGCCGGGGTCCGACGACCCCGCCGATGGACTCCGAGCAGGCGAAGGAATGGAGGACCGACGGCGGAGGCAGGGCGGTGGAGGCAGAGCGGAGGAATAAAAAAAATTACAAAAAAAAATGTATATAGTTGAAACAGTAATTTTAATAAAAATATATATATAATTAAAAGTAAATATGTTAATGGTTTTTATATAAAAATTATATAATATTAATAAAAATAATATTAATGAGTCCAAATTATATATATATATATAAATATTAATAATTTTTTTAATACAATTTTTGAGTTCCAATTTTATATAAATTTTTTTTAAAAAATATTCAAAACGCCAGCTCAGTTTTGCCAAACGATTCTCTGTTTGGAACAGCTCTGCCAACACAGACTATCCAAACAGATCTCCATTTTTAGCATCTAGTTTCCAACAGTTCCCTTTACAAACCTGCCTTTACAACAACTCCTTTTACGACCGCAACTGCTCTACCAAATGAAGACTTAGTTTAATCGGGTACGTCACATTAATGGTCAATCATATCTGCTGATGTAAGAGATGCCCTAATGTTGTTTTAATATAAATAGGAGTAGGGGTTGCTTGGAGGCTATTGCAGGTTTTGGAGAGATCATTCCCGAAATCCGGCGATCCCCTCACGGTGACGACTCTGTGAGACCCTAGGTGACCACTCCTAGGTGCTTTCTTGCATCCCCTTGGTATCCCCTGCCTATACCATTCATTTTCCCTTCTCCACAACCCTAGCCGCCCCTCCAATCTCCTCCAAAAATGTAGCTTTTCAAAACTTCCACCAAACCACCCTACAACCCTCCCAAAACCCGCCGTCTAGCCACCCTTCAGCCTTACTGCCGATCTATTAGTGCCCTAAACTGCCACCGCCTCCCTTAGTCCACATGTCGCCGCCACCCCTAGTCCACAACCCGCCACCCTTTTCCAAATCCAGCCACCTCCACTCAAATCCAACCACCTTTACTCATATCCAGCCCCTACCTCCAGATCCAACCCCAAATATTCAGATTCTATCCACCTCCACTCAGATCCAGCCCCTACCTCCAGATCCAGCTCCTAATATTTAGATTTTAGCCGCCTCTTCGTCGAACCTTGCCGGATTTACCCTCCCACGACAACCCCTATATTTTGTGAGTGTTTTATTGTTTCATGGACTCTTGTTTTCATCATTAAAATGTTGTGTTGCGATCTTATGTTTGCTTGGATAAATAACAACATAGAGTTTTGTTCTAGATATCTTGTGATTTACATGAACCGCTGCACATTTTTGTTTTGGCCCTTCACGTGGAGTAAAGCCGAAGCTTGCTTTGCCTAAAAGAAATAATTTTGCTTTTACTTAAATTATGTGTGCAATATAATTCTTTATTATTATGTCCTGAATTCGCCGTCGAATCTTGCATTTTACATATAGTAGTTATGGTGAGTAGAGTTATCTTCCCGCATGTCACACACCAAGCATCCAACTCTTCATTAGACTATGTTTAGTTCTCATTGCATTTGTTCACCACCTATAGATTCCTTCCGCACCAGGAAGTGGACGATCGATTGGGGGGAAAGGTGGGAAAACGAGATTCCATAAGCTTGAGGTGGCATCGTCGATTGGGAAGGCGGTGGGGTGGGGAGGCGAACTTTACCGGTGACTCACCTACCCACACAGGAGCTGAAAGTGGGTAATTAGAGATGTTGAGGAAAAGAATCAAATCAATTATTTTAGTCTCCCGTAGGTTTACACACACACACACACAGGGTTACACTACATAAACATAAAAGCATAAAATACAAAATATTCCAACACTCCCCCTCAATTGGGGCGTGTAATGTTTGTCATGCCCAACTTGCCCAGTATTCTATCAGACGAGTTCTAACTCAGCCCTTTGGTTAGCACATCTGCAAGCTACTGGTTTGATGGAACAAAAGGGGTACTCACAATCCCCCGAACTATGTTTTCTTGATGAAGTGCCCGTCGATCTCCACATGTTTGGTACGATCATGTACCAGATTATGAGTAATGTTGATAGCAACTTTATTATCACAATAGATCCCGATTGGACCATCACACTCCACGCCAAGGTCCTTCATGACCGACTGAATCCATAAACCCTCACATATACCCTGTACTATGGCATAGAACTCTGCCTTTGTGCTCTATGCATGTATCTGACCGCATGTTTTTTGCTTCTTCAGGTCGCTAAATTTCTCCCAACAAGAGAGCAATACCCTGATGTTGACCTTCGGCCATCAACTAAACCTGCCCAGTCCGCATCAGTGTAGACCTCAACGGTCAATGCCTCGTTGGGTGAAAACAGTATTCCCTTGCCAGGAGAAGATTTGAGATACATCAGGACCCTGTACGCAGCATCCTGGTGATAAGATCTAGGTGACTGCATGTATTGACTAAGGACCCCCACAGCCACATCATAAGATATGTCCGGACGAGTGTGAGAGAGATAGATAAGCTTCCCCTCCATTCATTGGAAGCCATGTATGTCATCAACAACTTCTCCCCCATCCATTCCTAATTTGTGATTGACCTCAATTGGGGTATCTGCCGGCTTGCACCCGAGCATTCCAGTTGTCTCAAGTAAGCCCAGAACATACTTTCTTTGAGATATAAAAATCCCATGTTTGGATCTGACCACCTCAATACCAAGAAAATACTTGAGGGGGCCAAGTTCCTTCACTTTAAATTCCTTAGCCAATCTAAACTTTAGAAGTTCAACCTCTTATTTATCATCTCTGGTTATTACTATATCATCCACATAGACAATAAGAGCAGCCACCTTAACCTCCCTATGTTTCACAAACAAAGTGTGATCAACATTGCTCTGTTTGTATCCAAAAGAGATCATATCCCGGTGAAATCTCCTGAACCATATACGTGGAGATTGTTTCAAGCCATACAGAGCTTTTTTCAACCTGCAAACTTTCCCTGTCGACTCTTCTTGATTCTTGAATAACACCAGGAGGGAGGGACATGTTGACTTCCTCTAGATCACCGTGGAGAAATGCATTTTTCACATATAACTGGAGAAGATTCCATCCTTTACACACAACACATGAAAGCAAAATCCGGATGGAGTTCATTTTAGCAACCAGAGCAAATGTCTCTTGATAGTTGATGTCGGCGGTCTGCGTATATCCTCTATCCACCAACCCAACTTTGTATCGTTCCACATGACCTTAAGCGTTTTGCTTCACAGAAAAAACTCACTTGCATTCCACAATTGTTTTCCCCTTAGGAAGTTGAACAAGCTCCCAAGTATGATTCTTGTCAATGGCTTCCATTTCCTTCAACATGGCTGCCTCCACTCGCTATGCTCAAGAGCTTCCTGCCAAGACTGAGGAATAGAAATGAAGGTCAAGAAGGTAACTGTTGGAAAAGCCCATTTAGTCTAGGCACATTATGTAACATTTATGGACATTTATTGTTTTTCTCTCCTCTCTTTAGTCCCACATCTTGTATAGGACCTTCTTCTCTTCTTCTCTCATCTATATATTTGTACTCATTCTTTGTATTTGATACAAGTGAACATATATACAAGGTGGTATTTTTCCCTCTCTACATGGTATCAGAGGCACCGATTCTCCTTGAGCGGCTTCCCCTTTCTTAACCGCGCGGTCTGTCTTCTGTCCGCTACCCGCCCGGCTTCTTGCGGGTCTGCCTTCCTGTCCGCTCCGTTCCTCTCCTTCTGCTTCCGCTTCTTCTCCGTGGTTCCACCCCTCCCCTCCGGCATTTTATAGCCTTCCCCTTCTTTCTCTCTCGTCGGGTCCAACTTTTCCTCTCTCTCCTCCAGACCGCTGTCTCTTGCGACCTGTTCTCTCTCTCTCTCTCTGCGGCCTGTCTCTCCTCAGGCCTGGTACAGCTCGCTGCGGTCTGCGGCCTGCTGATCTGCCTCTCTCGCGCCCTGCTCTGGTTCGCTCCGGTTCGCTGCGGCTTCCTATACCTCGCTGCGGCCTGCCTCTCTCCCGACCTGCTTCGGCTCGTTGCGGCTTGACCTAGCTCGCCGCGGCCTGCTCCTCCTCGCTGCGGACTACCTCTTTTGCGGCCTGCTCTAGCTCGCCAGCGACCTGCTGCGGCCTGCCTCTTCTGCGGCTGTCTCTCCTGCGGGTTGGTCCCGGGCGTTGCGGTCTCCTCTCTCTTTCCGCTCGAGTCTTCCCTACTCGCGGTATCTTCTCTCTCACCGCCACCGGCCTCCTGTCTCTTAGACCGCTGCTGTGCTCAGCTAGACCGTGCGGACTCCTGCCTTCCCGCATTTTGGTCGCGGTCTTCTCCTTTTCCTTTCTTTGCGTCCTCTCTCTGTCCGCTGCGACCTGATTTCTCTCCCGGCCTCCGCCTTTGATCACGGACTCCTTTCGCAGTTTGGTGCCCGGGCGGTCTCTGCTCAGGTCGCGCGGTCTTCTTGGTTGCCCGGTCTGTTCTCCTAGCCGCCTCTCTTCTCCATGGCCTCCTCTGCTGATTCCGTTGGCACGGCGGTTCCTCCTGCTGACCGCCCGACCTCTCTCCCGGAAGTTCGCGACGAGCTCCGTATTACTATCATTTCTCTGACCGACAAGAAAAGTTTTGTAGAATGAGCACACTCTGTTCGCCGTGTTCTGCAATCCAAGGGGTTCCTTCATCACTTGACTCAGGCCGTTATCGGTACTCCTACGGATGATTGGTTACGCAATGATGGTCGGGTGCAGACTTGACTTCTTAATTCTCTTGATGGTGAATCCTACCGCCTGACTATGTACCATGAGACAACCAAAGACATGTGGGACGAGCTCCACACCCTCTACTCTGGCAAGGACAGTCTTCACCATCTGCACGACATCATCACTGCTCTCCAGGCCCTTGATAGCAGTAGCGCGACCGATCTGACATCCTTTGTTGCTCAGGCTCGGTCTCTGGTCGAGGCTTGGATCCATCATCAGCCTCCTACTCTGGATCTTGCTGCCCAACGTGCCCAAGAGGAAGCTGTGGGTATCGCCATGATGATGGCCCGGGTCCCACCTCATCTTCATAGTGTACGGGCTCACATCCTCTCCTCTACTGTTACCCCATCTTTCTCCGATGTGTGCTCTATGCTTCTCAAGGTCTCCCCGCCTCCGGATGTGCCCGATCCACCTTCTCCGGCCCTTGTTCAGCAGGCCCCTGCTCCCTTATTACCTCTTCCATCTTCTGCTCGTGGTGGCCGCTCTGACTCTCGCGGCCGGGGCCGGGGTGGCCGGCCTCGGCCTAAGTGCTCGTTCTGCGGCAAAGATGGGCATCTTAAAGCCACGTGCTACCGCAAACATGGCCGCCCTCCTCGTCCGCATGCCGCTGTTGCTGCCACTGACTCCTCTTCCACTCGTCCTGACCTCGACGAGGTTCGTCTTCAGCTCCAGCATCTTCATGGACTGCTTAGCCGCCCTCCTGCCTCGGTTGCCTCCGCTGCCTCCATCTCCAATGAAGGTATCGCCTGCCTCTCCTCTGGCCCGCGATGGATCTTCGATTCTGGTGCCACTCATCACATCACTTCTGTTCGGTCACCTCAGTACTTGTCTTCACCGCACCCGAAGTACATTACTGTGGCCAATGGGGCATCTGTTCCTGTCTCTGGATGTGCTGATATTCCCTTGACCTCTTCTCTCCTTCTGCGCTCGGCTCTTCACGTTCCAGGCTCTCGTTTCAATTTACTTTCTGTTGGTCGCCTTACTACTGATTCTAATTACTCCGTGACATTTACTTCCTCTTCTTTTCTCATACAGGATCAGTAGACGCGGACTATCATTGGTAGGGGGCGACTGTAGAATGGGCTCTATCTCCTTGACGACTCTCCCACTATCCTCTCATCTATCTCCTCTTCGGCTTGGCATCGCCGTTTGGGTCATGCTCCTCTGCCTGTCCTCCGGAAGGCTCTTCCAGATATTTCTCTTCCCGCATTTCAGTGTGACACATGTATTTTGGGCAAACAACCCCATTCATCTTTTCCTTCTCACTGTACTCGGAGCTCCGCTCCTTTTATTTTAGTACACTCCGATATATGGGGTCCGTACAAATTCACTAGTATTTCTGGCTACCGGTATTTTCTTACTTTTATTGATGATTACTCTCGCATGACGTGGTTGTATCTCCTCCGGGATCGCTCAGAGCTTCCCCGCGTGTTTCGGGCCTGCATACTTGAGACTCGCACTCAATTCTCTGCATCCATTCGTACTCTTCGTACTGACAATGCACGTGAGTACACCAGTCATACCTTAGCGACTCTCTGCTCTGAGTTCGGCATTTTTCACCAAACCTCGTGTCCGTATACTCCACAACAGAATGGTGTCGCCGAGCCCAAGAATCGTCACTTTCTTGATGTCGTCCGTTCCCTTATGCTCCAAATGCGTGTTCCCAAACCGTAATGGAACTTCGCGCTCTCCACGGCTTGTTTTCTCATCAACCGCCTCCCTTCTTCCGTCCTCCAGTATGCTAATCCCTTCAGCCTCCTCTTTCCCTCCACTCCGCCTTTTCCCGTTCCTCCTCGGGTTTTTGGGTGTACCTGCTACGCCCACCAACTTGATCCCTCCATCGACAAGTTGGATCCCCGTGCCGCCCAACATATCTTTGTGGGCTACTCGCGCACTCAAAAGGGTTATGTGTGTTATTCGCCTGCTACCCGCAAAGTTACGGTCTCTGCGGATGTCACTTTCCGTGAAGATCTTCCCTTCTTTTCTGATCTGGATATCACTCCTACTCCAGACCCCGTCGTTCGTCCTGTCATCCCTGCTCCCCGCTCCTCCTCTCCTCCTCCCGCCCTACCTCTGGTCCGTCCACCACCAGTTATCCGGGTCTACTCTCGTCGCTCTCCTCCTCCCGTTGCCCCTCTGCAGTCGGCCTCGACCTCTGGTGCTCCGCTACCTGCTGCTCCGGATCCCGCGTCCACCGCTCATCCGATGGCGAATTACGTCTCTCTCCACCGCCTTTCTCCACCTCTTCTTCACTTTGCCACCTCATTATCCTCTGTTTCTGTCCCTAACTCTTTGCAGGAGGCACTTCAACATCCCGGCTGGCGGGCTGCCATGAACGAAGAAATGACGGCCCTTTGGGCCAACCAGACCTGAGACTTGGTTCCCTTACCTCCAGGTCAGCACCCTGTTGGGTGTAAGTGGGTTTTCGTCATCAAGCATGCTCCGGATGGCACTATTGCCCGCCTGAAGGCCCGTCTTGTGGCCCGTGGCTTCACGCAACAGGAGGGCCTTGACTATGAGAGGACCTTCTCTCCGGTAGCTAAGCTCAACACCGTCAGTGTTCTTCTCTCCGTGGCGGTACACCGCCACTGACCCCTTCATCAGCTCGATATCAAGAACGCCTTTTTGAATGACGACCTTCAGGAAACCGTCTACATGCGCCAACCACCCGGGTTTGAGACCACGGGGGAGTCTCGGGTATGTCTTCTCAAGAAATCCATTTATGGTCTCAAACAGTCCCCTCGGGCGTGGTTTGACAAGTTCAGCAAGGTGGTTCGGGACATGAGGTTCACTCGGAGTTCTGCAGATTTCTCCCTATTCACCCGACACCGGGCCACTGGAACCGTCCTTCTGTTGGTTTATGTTGATGACATACTACTCACTGGGGATGATTCAAAGGGGATTCAAGAGGTCAAACAGCATCTGAGCACTGTATTTCAGACTAAAGACCTGAGACATCTTCGCTACTTCCTTGGTCTCGAAATCGCACGACGACCAGACGGGCTGGTCCTCTCCCAACGGAAGTACTGTCTCGATCTTATCAAAGACGTTGGTCAGTCCGGTTGCAAACCAGCTTGTACCCCGATGGAGGTAAATCACAAACTGTGTGCTTATGCTTCTGATGACGATTTGCTTCTTCAGAACACAGAATACTATCGACGACTTGTGGGAAAGTTGATCTATCTAACGGTCACGAGGCTAGATATATCGTTTGTTGTTGGGGTTGTCAGTCGGTTCATGCACGCCCCCCGGGTTTCTCATCTCCAGGCGGTTGAACGGATTCTCTGATACCTTAAGAGAGCTCCGGGTCAAGGGCTTGTTTACAAAACCTCCGTCTCGGCTCCTGCATTAGTCGCTTATTCTGATGCCGATTATGCCGGTTCTCTGGACGATCGGAGGTCAACAAGTGGGTTCTGTACTTATTTTGGTGTTCATCTCATTACATGGAAAAGTAAGAAACAAGCTGTGGTCGCCCGCTCCTCTACAGAAGCTGAATACCGATCGATGGCCTCGGTTGTCTCAGAACTCACATGGCTTGAAAGTCTCCTTGCTGACCTGGGAGTAAAACTCCCCTCATCTGCTGTTCTATTCTGTGATAGTCAAGCCGACATACACATAGCAAAGAATTCAGTGTTTCATGAGCTCACAAAACATATCAAAGTCGACTGGCACTTTATTCGAGAGAAAGTTCAATTGAAGAAACTTGAGTTAAAGCATGTTCCGGGCACTGATCAAGTTGCTGACATTCTCACAAAGGCCTTATCTAGTACCATATTCTACCAGTGTTTGTCCAAGCTGGGTGCATATGACCTATACGCTACAGCTTGCGGGGGAGTGTTGGAAAAGCCCATTTAGTCTAGGCCCATTATGTAACATTTATGGACATTTATTGTTTTTCTCTCCTCTCTTTAGTCCCACATCTTGTATAGGACCTTCTTCTCTTCTTCTCTCATCTATATATTTGTACTCATTCTTTGTATTTGATACAAGTGAACATATATACAAGGTGGTATTTTTCCCTCTCTACAGTAACAAATGCTCTATATGTAGGAGACAAGAAGTCATAAGTCACAAAGTGAGAAAGAGGATGTAGGGTAGAAGCAGAACTACCTCTATTAGTACCTGACGATGGATCGGGTGATGACACAGGTTGAATAACAAGAGCCTGAGTGTTCGTGTCTCTCCAACGTCGCGTGTAGACCTGCAATAGAGGAGGAATCACCGGGTTCCCAGAAATAAGTGGGGGCATCAGAGGAGTAGGGTGGAAGGTGGCACCATAGACGAAGGAGGAATAAACAGAGGAATAGAAGGACGGGAACTCACTTCCATAGCAATAGTCTCCCCCTGAAGCGAGGTCCCATAATATACTTCTGATTCTCGGAAGGTGACATCCATGGTAACGAATACCCGCTTGGTAACAGGATGAAATCACTTATAGCCTTTCTGAGTGGGAGAGTAGCTAATAAACACACACTTCAGGGAGCGAGGATCAAGTTTGGTCTTAGGATGAGTGTGAACAAAACATATACATCTGAAGACACGGGAGAGAGAGAAGTGGGACGGACCCCTAAAGTGGTGAGGGAAGTACAAAATCCAATGACCCGCGTAGGAAGACGATTGATGAGGTAGACCGCGATGAGAACATCACCCCAGTAGTACTTTGAGAGATGCATCTGAAGGAGAAGACATCTAGCCACCTCAAGGAGGTGCTTATTCTTGCGCTCAGCCACCCCTTTCTGAGCAGGGGTGTAAACACAAGAGGTTTGATGAATGATACCAAAGTCACTCAAATATTTCTCAAGCCGGGAGTCAATATACTCACGACCATTGTCACTACGCAGGATTTTAACGATAACACCATATTGAGTTGTGAATATCGTGTGAAAGCGTTGAAAGATAGAGAACACCTCACTTTTATGCTTCATTAAGTAAACTCAGGTACAACAAGAGTAATAATCAATAAAGAAAACACACCAAGAACAACAAAAAATAGAGGCGGTAGGGCTAGGGCCCCAGACATCAGTAACAAATGAGACTGAGTTACGAGGAGATATTAGAGGGAGAGTACTACGATGATGTTTAGTTAGTTCACATACATCACAATGAAAATCAGTAAACAGAGTAGAAGACATAGTATGAAGCAATAACTTCATAATAGCGATAGGAGGATGTCCTAGCCGACAATGCCAGGAATCCAACTCAGAGGGACGAGTAACATGAAGAGCTTTGGGAGGCTGAGCGATACTGGATGAAGTGGAAGCAGAGGAGTCGAAGACATAGCCCTTTGCACAGTATACCAGAGTCAATCACTGTCCCCGTCTTCAGGTCCTGAAAAACACAAGAGGTAGGAAATAACATCACCGAACAATTCATAGAGTTAGTTAGATGACTAATATACAGAAGATTGTGAGTGAAACATGAAGAACAGAGGAGAGAGTAAGGGAGGAACATGAAATGGATCCTTTCCCAGCGATGAGAGATAACGATCCATCAGTAATGCTCACTTTGTCTCTGCCCAACAGAGGGGTGTACGACACAAAACCTGTAGCAGATCCTGTCATGTGATCTGTAGCCCCGGAATCAATGATCCACTGAGATGATAGGTGGGAAGAAGCAGAGTGAGCACCTGCCATGCCCAGATGAACATAGGAAGAGGAAGCAGAACTGGTCGGCTCACCAGGAGGTCTGAGTATTAGCCTGCGGAAAGCCAAAATTTCTTCAATCGAAAGAGCGGGTGGGGGGGGCATTGGAATTCAGAGGATGATGAACAGAGATATCCTCCACAACGTCTGCCAAGTGGGCTTATCTCGGCAGAGAAGTCCGGTGCTGGGAGCGACCACCTCTGCGGCTACCACGAGATGGAGGGCCTCCTCGAGGAGGAAAACCATGAAGCTTGAAGCACGTGTCTCTAGTATGGTGGGCCTTCCCGCAATAATCACAAAACAGATGATCTTTATCTGCAGTCCGTAATCTAGTGTCACGAGCAGGGCGAGCCCTAGGCTGAGAAAGAGTGACAGGAGCAGATCCCTTGGTGACTGAGTAAGGAAGAAGAGTCAGGCGGCAGTCAAATTCCTGTTGGACAAGGTTGTACACCTTGGGCAAAGAAGGAAGATGAGAGCGTCCAAGGACCTGAATACTGATCAAATTGAAATCCCGATGTAAGCCGTAAAGTAACTAGAAGATGCGATTGCGTTCTTCCCTTGCTCAGACCAACACCTCATCTTCAGGAGACACAAGAGTTGGAGAATCGAAGTGATCGTACTCCTGATAGAGTTGAATGAACTCCGAGTAGTAAGCCGAGGGAGGACGTTCATCCTGTCGCAGGAGAAACAACCGGCGACGCAGTTGGTAGATCTGAGCTGCATTGCCATGACAATAGTAGGTAGTCTCTGCACGCTTCCAAATATCTGCTGCAGTATCCAAGAACAAATTTTTTCGAGCGATGAGCTCCGTCATAGAGTTAATATGCCATGACATCACCAGGGAATTCTCA
Source organism: Platanthera guangdongensis (assembly GCA_039583875.1). NCBI lineage: Eukaryota > Viridiplantae > Streptophyta > Magnoliopsida > Asparagales > Orchidaceae > Platanthera > Platanthera guangdongensis. The sequence goes on from CM077157.1 coordinate 23,801,614, forward strand.
GACTCCCACTGAAGCCACTCAGGAGAGTCAGACAAAGGAGCCTTCATCGTGCCACTGACATAACCAAATAACCAGCAGCTTTTGAGGGCAAGAATGATAGAGCGAGTCCACGAGAGGTAATTGGAACCATCCAATTTCATAGCGGTGATCTAAGGAGTGCCATGGTCAGAGGTGACACGACAAGATCCAACGGAAGTCGGAGTAGGAGAAGCCGCTCCATCGGAAGACATGGTGGTAGAGGAATCACTTCCCGCCATAAGGAAACGCCAAATAAAAATCGTGGACACTCCAAAAAAATCACAATGGAGAATGAAGAAGGGGGCTATCCTCATAGAAAGATGGGAAGAGCACACATGCCCAAAGAGGGGCAAGGAATGATGAAAAAAAGGAGGAAGGGACTGCCGGAAACAAGGAGATCAAACAACCATGTGCCCGGCCTCCCTAGAGCATGAGAGAGGGGCGGAGCGGGGGCGAGCGGCGGCGCGGGAGACCGCTGGAGGCGGATGCGCGGGGAACCGCTAGATGCGGATGTGCGGGGAACCGCTGGAGGCGGAGGCGAAAGAATGGGGTGCGGCTTGGAGGTGGAAAACGAACGAAGGCGGAGGGCGAGCGGCGACGCAGGAGCGGCGAAGGGCGCAGGACGATGAGTCGCGAACATGAGTGTCGGTCGAAGAATCGCGCGAACCCTAGGGCCTCGGCTCTGATACCATGTTGAGGAAAAGAACCAAATCAATTATTTTAGTCTCCCGTAGGTATATATATATACACACACACGGGTTACACCACATAAACATAAAAGCATAAAATACAAATATTCCAGCAAGAGAAATTATGTAAAACTTCTCCATGGACCTCCATGGAGTGGAAACTTCCTGAACTATGTAAAACTGTGTTGTTTACTGCATGTAATTTACTTGTTTTCCCTAATAATCATCGGAGTGCTTGATTCCTAACAATGGTCACTTTTGCAGGCTTAGCTCATCTGCATAGCCTGTCGCCGCCTTTAATTCACCGAAATTTCAAGACGAGCAATGTCTTGGTTGACGAAAATTTTATTGCGAAAGTAGCTGATGCTGGCCTGGTACAATTACTAGAAAGAATGGATGGTGCTGGTTCATCTCAAGCTTCTGTAAATGATATCTTTCAGGATCCACAGTATGTGAATTTTAACGGTGTTAATTTTTAGGGTAAATTTTCATTGCTATGATAGGAAGAATTTCCTCATGATCTCTTGCTACAGACAGAAGTTATGCGATTCTTTAATCAATTTAGGGTTGAACAAATGGGAGTGCAGCCATCTGAATCAAGTGATGCTTACAGCTTTGGGGTATTCCTTTTGGAGCTTATCACTGGCAGGGAAGTGGAGAGGCTCATGGTCCAAGCGCCTAGTGAGACCTTGACTAAAGTGGTATGCTGATTTCCATTTAATTATGACGAGCTGTAAAACACTGGTTTCTCCGTTCCCCATCAGTTATAGTATCCTCGCCGCGCGCCATCCTCCATTTTCAGTGTACGCTCGCGAGCGATGGTCGGGGGGGGGGGGGCATGGTTAACGTAGCGTAGCACACTGCGTACCGGGGACGATGAGCGACTGAGGTAATGTCATTGGGGCACAGGCTCCGGGGAACCTCATGCCAGGCTACTTGTATATATAATACATGTAAAAAACAATGAAGAGATTCAAATTATGCCCTCCCCCACCCACACACACAGACACCGCATGCAACCCCCCGAGCGCAAAAGGACAAGGGACGGCAACCAGAGTGCTGTCGCCACACTACGCACTGGCCCTGCACTTGATATCTTATTGCGCACGAGGGGTTGTGAGTGATGGAAATACTATTGAGCATGGGCAAAGCTCGTGCGAGATTGCTAGTTATAATGGAATAGTTAATTACAATACTAAATTTCATTTTTTTTAATTTACTTACCATACATTTATGATTTTAATCAATTCATGGAAATTTTTTATTGAACATTAATGAGCTTTACATGATTACTATCGGAAAATTATCGTTCTTAAATTCAAAATTAATCTTGATGTAAAATATGAGAAGTTATTGGGCATGCTCATCTAAACAACATTACCTATTAATCCAGTGAAAATCCTTGTTGATGCGGTCATCATATAATTTGATCCTACCTAAATTATTTTTTATATTTATGTAAAGCCACATAGTGTTGAATCTACTAGGCAATCTTAGAGAGTGTGAATAAGGTTTTATGATAAAATATATATATATTTTTACAAGTGATTTAACGTTGCACATCCGAAATAAAATATTAGACAAAGTAAATCAAAAGGATGATTAAAAAACCATTATTATTCTTTAAGATCAATGATAATAAAAGATATGATCTTTTTATGTAAAGATCAAGGGAGGTGATTCTTACAACTTTGGTTTTCAATTCCGACTCTTATGTCGAGCCAATTGACCCTAACAAATCCACCCCTAGATAAGTCTCAAGCCACCTAGCTCTAATCCTAAGTCTAGTCGCCTAACTAAGGTGAATTTCCACCCTAGATCTAGTCTCCACACTCGAGACATATTTCTCTCCCTATACCTAACCCGATTTAGTCGCCTCACTCGAGACAATTTCACACTAATTATAGTACTCAACTTTTGACTCAAATCAAAAGTACAAAATACAATAAGAGAAGCAAAAATGATAATTGGAAAGCTTCCCTCTAAAGGAACCATTGATTTGGATGTCATTTTGTTGCAAAGGATCAATCTTTGTGGCTTGGGATGCTTCTTTATTGTCCGTACGATCCTTGAAAATCTCCCCTAGATAAGAGTTTGTTGCAGCTTGAAACCTAAATCTTCAATAGAAAAATTTCAAGGGAATGCTGAGAGAAGGCTTCTTGATCACCCGTTTAATTGCCTTCAATCTTCCTGTATGAATATCGTTTGATCTCTCTTTAATCAATACGAATACTCCTTTCACTCCCTCTAGGCGGTTAGGGTGAACACTCTCATGAAATCTCATGAAAATCCGCATCCAGAAAATAAATTTCTAGTTGTTTAAATAAAAATTGTAATAGCTACGGCCGACAGTAGCTGCTACTGTTGGGTTGTAGTAAAATTTGAATAGCCCGCGCTTTGTTTTTTCTCTGCGACGTTGAGTTCTTTATGAAGCAAGATTTGTTGGGGATAATGTGAAATTCATCCTCCAACAATCTGAATTGCGCACTGCGTGTATAAAAATATATAACTGAAAAATTTATATATGAAGAAGTATACTGACATCCGTTACAAAAAACAATGCGGAGAAGTCGGACTCGCTCGATTCGCGGGAGAGAATATTTTTGACTGCAATCCGCTAGCACAACGGATACACAAGGTTCATGACAGAACAAACCTTCGTCGTCGTCAGATGATCCACTAGCATCGGAGAGGCACCCCACAGAGACGTGACCTTGCGGCATCGATGCAGCCCGTCATCGTCTCTCCACACCCGCTTCAGCCCGTATTAGTCCGCTACAACCTTGCTACAGATGTTGCAACCCGTCGACATGCTCCGCCAATCACCGGCACCAGCCACGACCCTCAGCCATCCTTGGCCTCGTGATCAAAAGGCGTGGTGGCCCTAGTCTTCACTAGTTCTTATGGTGTCTCTTCTCCATCTTTTGTCATGGGTTGGAGTTGCCACCTTAATAATAAATTCAATGCATATTCAATAATCACATGGGTGGCTAATTATGGAAGGGAGTCAAAGATTCCTTTTTTTTCTTTCCTTTGTTGGCACATGGGCTATTCGGTAGGTTTTTCCTCCATTTCATGTTTCACGTTTTCAACATGGGATGGTGGTGGAGTTATGAAATTCAAATCAATCTAAAAATTGCCACCTTAATTTGAATTTCAAACGCCTCATTATGCGCAAAAGCATCATCTGAATGAATCACTGTCTGCACATAGTAATTTCTGCATCAAGCATCAATCTGCGTGAAGCACCACCTCAAGCTCGAGATGTCAGTCGACTTACTCCAGCAGGCTCCCTCTCTTCTCTGGCTCGACCTCTACATGTCGTCACAAACTGATTGTTGAAATTGACTAGTGTGGAGGAAAATCGAAACTTGTATATACTTTCTCAATAATCAAATACAAGGTATGAATACACATTTATAGGAGGGAGAAAGAGAGAAGAGATCCCTATACATGATGTGGGACTAAAGAGGAGAGAATAAAAATAAACAAATGGGCTCCATCATGGGGCTCTTTACATAGACTTTTTCAACACTTTCCAACAAGCTGGAGCGTACAAGTCATAGGCACCCAGCTTGGACAGGAACTGATAAAATAGGGTACTTGATAGGGGCTTTGTGAGGATATCAACAACTTGTTCAATATCCGGAACATGCTTCAATTCTATCTTGTTCATTTGAACTTTCTCCCGGATGATGTGACAGTCCACTTCAATATGTTTCGTCCTTTTATGGAAGACCGGATTCTTTGCTATGTGTATAGCCGCTTGACTGTCACATAATAGGATGGCTGGTGAAGGAAGTTTTACTCCTAGATCAGCGATGAGACTTTCAAGCCATGTGAGTTCAGAGACAACCGATGTCATCGATCGGTATTCTGCTTTAGCTGAGGATCGAGCAACCACGACTTGTTTCTTACTCCGCCAGGTAACAAGATGACCTCCAAAATAGGTACAAAAACTACTGGTTGACCGCCGATCATCCAAAGAACCAGCATAATCTGCAGCTGAATACGCAACCATCGTTGGAGTAGAGGATGAAGTTTTGTATACCAGCCCTTGACCCGGAGCTGTTTTAAGATATCTTAGGATGCGTTCGACGACTTGGAGGTGAGATATTCGAGGAGCATGCATAAACCGGCTGACAACCCCAACAACAAAAGATATATCCGGTCTTGTGACCGTTAGGTAGATCAATTTTCCAACAAGTCGTCGATTGTTTTTAGGATTTTGGAGAGGAATATCTGTATCAGAAGCATGTGCACACAACTTGTGATTTGCATCCATTGGAGTAGTAGTCGACTTGCATCTAGAGTAGCCAGCATCTTGAAGGAGATCGAGACAGTACTTCCGTTGGGAGAGGACAAGTCCATCCGGACGTCTCGCGGCCTCAAGACCAAGGAAGTATCGAAGGTGTCACATATCTTTTGTTTGAAAGACGGAGCTAAGATACTGTTTGACCGCTTGGATTCCCTTTGAATCGTCTCTAGTGATTAAGATGTCATCAACATATACTAACAGAAGAACCATTCCTGTTGCCCGATGTCGAGTGAACATCGAGAAGTCTGCTGAGCTCCGAGTAAAGCCGACTTCCCGAATTGTTTTACTAAACTTGTCGAACCATGCTCGAGGGGATTGTTTGAGACCATAAATGGACTTCTTCAGATGACAAACTCGGGACTCCCCCGTGGTCTCAAACCCGGGAGGTTGCTGCATATAGACTATTTTCTGGAGGTCGCCATTCAAAACCGCAATCATGATATCCAGTTGATGTAAGGGCCAGTGACGATGCACAACCACGGAGACGAGGACACGAACGATGTTGAGCTTGACTACTAGAGAGAATGTTTCCTCATAATCGAGAACTTGCTGTTGGGTGAAGCCACGAGCCACCAGTCGGGCTTTCAGACGGTCAATTGTCTCATCAGGAGCATGTTTGATGACAAAGACTCATTTACACCCAACAGGTGTCTGGCCGGTAGGTAGAGGTACCGGGTTCCATGTTTGGTTAGCCCAAAGAGCTGTCATTTTTTCTTCCATGGCTGCCCGCCAGCCAGGACGTTGGAGAGCCTCCTGCACAGAGTTAGGTACATAAATTGAGAATAATGAAGTGACAAATGTTTGAAGTTGTGGGGATAGGCGATGTAAGGATACATAGTTCGCCATGGGACGAGCGGTTGATTCTAGTGCCGGATCAGCAGGACGCGGAGTGTCAGAAGTTGAAGTCGTCTGCATTGGGACAACAGAGCGAGGATGACGGCGAGTGTAGACATGGATAAGAGGCGGCTTGGGAAGAGTGGGAGCCCGGTCAGGAATTGGTGGTGTTGGAGGAGTGGTAACGGGAATGACAGGTCGTAGGACGGGTGGTGGTAAAGGAGTTGGGTCTGGAACGGAGAAGAAAAGAAGATCCTCCCAAAAGGTAACATCAGCAGAAACGGTCACCTTGCGGGTAGCAGGAGAGTAGCACACGTAGCCTTTCTGAGTTTGTGAATACCCAATGAAGATATGTTTGGCCGCCCGGGGATCCAACTTGTCCGTGGACAGATCAAGATTGTGAATGTAGCAAATACAACCAAAGATGCGGGGTGTGAGAGAGAATGATGGAGTAGAGGGGAACATGAGGCTGAACAAAGTGGCACTGTGGAGTATGGGAGAAGAGAGACAGTTTATCAGATAACATGCCGTTGAAAGCGCAAAGTTCCAATAAGCTTTGGGGATCTGCATGTGAAGCATGAGAGAGCGAGCAACATCAAACAGATGTTGATTTTTACGTTTCGCGACTCCGTTTTGTTGGGGGGGGGGGTATAGGCACACGATGTTTGGTGAATGATCGCAAATTCAGAGCAGAGATTTGCAAATTCGTGGCTAGTGTATTCATGAGCATTATCAGTGCGAAGAGTTTTGATATTCTCGGAGAATTACGTGCGGGTCTCAAGGATGAATGCCCGAAAGACACGGGGAAGCTCGAAGCGATTACGAAGTATATATAGTCACGTCATCCGAGAATAATCATCAATAAAAGTTAAAAATAGCGATACCCAGAAAGGCTAATGATTTTGTACGGACCCCAAACATCGAAGTGTACTAAAACAAAAGGATCAGAATACAATGAGATGAAAAAGATGAACGGGGCTGTTTGCCGAAAATACAAGATTCGCACTGAAAAGAAGAAAGAGATACATCTGGTAAAGCCTTCTGGAGGACCGGTAGAGGGGCGTGCCCAAGACGCCGATGCCAATAGACGATGAAGACGGAGGAGAGGATAGAAGGAGAATCATCAAGAAGGTAAAGCCCGTTCTGCAGTCGTCCCTTACCAATGATATTTCCCGTCCGTCGATCCTGTATCAGAAAAGAAGAAGTAAATTTTACTGAACAATTCAAATCGGCAGTGAGGCGACTAACAGAAAGTAAATTAAACGGTGAGCTCAGAACATGAAGAGTCGAGCGTTGAGATAGAGAAGAAGTGAGAGGGATATCAGCAGAGCCGGAGACCGAAACAGTGTCCCATTGGCCACTGTGATACACTTAGGATGAGGAGAATCCAAGAACTGATGTGGTCGCAGTGAGATTATGTGATGAGTGACACCTGAATCCACTATCCAGCGCGGACTAGTGGAGAGACAAGCGATACCTTAATTTGAGATGGAGGCGGCGGAGGCAACGAAGGCAGGTGGGCGGCTGAGCAGACCATGGAGTTGTTGGAGCTAAAGCCGGACTTCTTCAAGGTTAGTACGAGTGACAGATGAGTCGTTGGTAGCAACAGAGGCAAGCAGACGAGGAGGAAGCCCATGCTTGCGATAGTAAGGGGCCTCAAGGTGGCCGTCCTTAGCGCAGAAGGAACACTTAGATCGTGGCCGACCACCCCAACCTCTGCCCCGAGAACCTGAACGTCCTCCACGAGCAGGAGGAGGGAGAGGCAGTAAGGGCGCAAAAGTCTGTTGAAGGAGGGCCAGTGAAGGAGGTCCAGAACTGTCAGGAAGTGGTGAGACCTTGAGCAATATGAAGCACACATCAGATAGTGACGGAGTCTTAGCCCGAGCAACAAAGGAGGTGAGGTCGGCGGCCCCGCCAACGTCAAGAGTCTGAAGATCTGTTATGATGTCATACAAGTGCTGGAGAGTATCTCTGGCGGAATAAAGAGAATGGAGCTCATCCCACATCGCCTTCGTCATCTCGTGATGCATGGCCATGCGATAAGGTTTTCCATCAAGGGAGTTGAGGAGTCAAGTCTGAACACGACCATCGTTGCGCAACCATATTTCAGTAGGAGCATCGAGAACAGCTTGGGTCAAGTGATGTAGAAAGCCTTTGGACCGAAGAACATGGCGAACAGAGTGCAACCACTCCACAAAGTTCTTTTTCCCGGCTAAAGAAATAGTGATGATCCGCAATTCATCCCGGAGTTCAGGAACAAGGGCCGGGCGGTCTGCAAGAGAGGAAGCCGCCTGTCCGGTAGAATCAAGAGAAGACTCCATGACAAGGCGGTCAGGAAGCTATACCGGCGGCGAGTAGACCATCGAATAGAGAGAGAGAGAGTTCACGCGGAAAGCAGATTGTGGGGGTAGACAATCAGCGATCAGAGAGGAGACCGCACGAGCAAACCGGTCGATTAGAATAACGAGCATATGAGCAAACCACGACGAGCAGACCGCGCGAACATAACAACAACGATCAGAGAGGAGGCCGTGCGTGCAGAACACAGCGAGAATAAAGAGGCCGCACGGTAAACCGCGCGAGAAGACCACATGGTCACGGTGACAACACACTAGCGGCAAGACAGAGGCCGCGACCAAGATGCGGAGCCCGCAACAAAGAGGAGAAGCCGCAGCGACTAGAGAAGTCGTAGCGACCAAGCAGCAAATAAATCGCACGAGAAGTCCGTACGGTCACGGTGACAACACACCAGCGACAAGAAAAAGGCTGCGACCAAGACGCGGAGCCCGCAACAGAGAGGAGAAGTTGCAGCGACTAGAGAAGTCGCAGCGAGAAGAAAGAGGAGACCGCAACGATAAGACGAGTAGGCAAGCACGCGGCGAGAAGGCAAGCCAGCGGCGAGAAGGCGAGTACGCGGCGGCAAGGCGAGTAGACAAGGAGATCGCGACGGTCAAGGCGGGAAGACTAAGATTGATCGCGTAAGGAGACCGCAACGAGTAGGAGAAAAAGGAGCTGGTAGACAAGAAGAAACCGCCCGGTTAGATGGGGAAGTGGGAAATGGGCCCACCTGTCAGAGAAAGAGAGCTATAAGAGGGCCAAGAGGAAGAGGAAGAAAGGGAGGTGGAAGCCATGAAAGAGAGCAGGAGGAGCGGATAGAGAAGGCTTAACCGCGCGGGTAGCAGCGGTTAGAGAAAGCTTAACCGCACGGAGGACCTATTTTCCTCTGATACCATGTAGAGGAAAACCGAAACCTGTATATACTTTCTCAATAATCAAATACAAGGTTTGAATACACATTTATAGAAGGGAGAAAGAGAGAAGAGATCCCTATACATGATGTGAGACTAAAGAGGAGAGAAGAAAAATAAACAAATGGGCTCCATCATGAGCCTCTTTACATAGGCTTTTCCAACAACTAGCAACACTCGAGTCCCTAAAGGACGATCCTTTGCATCACCATGACAATTCACCATGTCGACCACATAATTATAGGCACACCACCTCGCATCATGGTTCTCATCAGCCGGTGTAGACTACCGCGCTACACAACTCTCTTGAGCATGATGCGCTCTTATTTAACCGTCAAGACTCGACCTGATCAAGCCACCCAAGTTCAATCCGCTCATTGATGTCAAATCCTTACACAACTTGGGCACTATATACATCATCTCAAGCTTGCGCACCACCCCATCATGCATTCTCATGTCATTCATCCTTGTTTGATGCTTTGGAAGAAGTGTTTTGCAATGCACCGGTATACAACATCCAGCTGTCAGAGACACTCAAACTCTCAGCAATTGTGATGACATAATCACTTTGCACCCTGACCCAGTGTCACTTTGTACGCATCGCCTTGAGGCCTTTTAACACGCTGCGAACTTGCTCTCTTGTTTGTCTGCACTGTCTGCAATGTTAACATATCATACCCTCCTTCGGCTTAGGTCTAGATCGTGCTCCCTTAATCCTTTGTCAAACTGCCTCACCTTACCCTTTGCTGCTGCCAAGATGTGACCGCTCTCAGGAGTAGGACCCTTTGGCATATGTCTAGATAACACAAGGATCGTGGCCTCCTCAAACTCCATTGTATCTTTTTCATACAAGAGCATCGCCACTAATGCTAGTAAGACTTTGTGAGAGGTAAGAAGTGATAGGGTCTTCACGTCTTCTTCCATCTCTGCGCTAACTGCCTTTAACTGTCACAGAAAATCATTGAACATATTTTGATGTTCCCACAGATTGTCTCATCCCTGTAACTTATCAACGAGCATCATGTAGGGTCATATAAGTCCTTGATGAACCAGTATATTCTTGTTGGAAAAGCCCATGTAATTAGGCCCATTTATTTGTATTTCTTCTTCTCTCCTCTTTAGTCCCACATCTTGTATAAGACTCTTTTCTCTCTTTCTCCCTCCTATAAATGTGTATTCATACATTGTATTTCATTATTGAGAACATATATACAAGGTTGAGTTTTTCTCTACATGGTATCAGAGGGAAACGGTCCGGCCTGTCTGTTTGGAAACCGCCTGTTCTCTTGGCTGACCGCGCGGCTTCCCCTTCTCCAGCTTAGCCGCAGTGTCGTGCAACCTGTCTATTTCTAGCCGCCGTCTCCGTAACCGTGGCTTTCCGCGCGAACAAGGTCCCTCTAACCGCTTCCCTTACTCTATCTCTCGTGGCTTCCACATCTTCTCCTACCTCCCTTTTTATAACCTCTCTCACACGTGGGGTCCACCCTCTCTTGTTTCTTCCTCTGCAAGCGCGGTCTACCTGACTATCCGCGCGACCTTCCTCTCGCGTTTCTCTCTTTCTGCTTGCCGCGACTTCTCTAAAGTCGCCGCAGTCTCTTCTTGCCTGCGGACATCCTCGCTTAACCACGGCTTTTCCTCCCTTACTATCCGCGCGGCTTTTCTCCCGTTGAACCCGCGTCTCTCCTCTGCTGTAGCCGCGGCCTGTCTTGCCGCTCTCTCTTCTCGACGCGGCGACCTCTTCTCCTCTTCTCGCTGTGACCTTCTCGCCGCAAGTTGGGCCTCTTACTCTGTCGCGACTTATCTGAAGTCGCCGCGGCTAGACCTTTGCGCCGCGGTCTCTCTTCTAGCCGTACGTCGCGCCTCTTGTCGCTGCGGTTTCTTCTATTCTCGGCAAAGTTCGCATCTAGGTCGTGGCATCTCCTTGCCGCTGGTGGACTCATCTTGACCGTGCGGGCTTCTCTGCTAACCTCTTCTCCGACTTGTCGCTGCGACCTTGTCTTGTCGCTAGCGGTCTCTCCTCTCCTCTGCGGACTTCACATAGTGGTCGTGGCATCCTAATTGCCGCTGGTGTGTTATCACCGTGACCGTGCGACTTCTCTTCTTCTCAAGTCGGGCGGCTTCTTCCTGCTATCCGCTCTGCTTTCCTGCTCTTTGGTCGCGGCGGCCTCTTTGTCTTGCCGCTAGTCCCTCAGACCGTGCGGTCTCCTGTCTGGTCGCAGTTCTCCCTATCCGCCGGCCTAGGCTCCTACTCGCCTAACCATGGCGACCTCCCCAGAATCAACCGACAGACGGTCTCTTCCTCTGCAGACCGCCCAGCCTCTGCCCTTGAACTCCATGATGAGTTGCGGATCACTACCATTTCACTAGCAGGGAATAAGAACTTCGTAGAGTGGGTCCATTCCGTTTGCCGCGTACTACAATCCAAAGGCTCTCTCCATCACTTAACCCAAGCGCCTCCTGCTCCTCCGATTGACGATTGGTTGCGTAACGATGGCCGAGTTCAGACATGGATCCTGAACTCTCTTGATACTGAACCCTACCGCATGACCATGTATCACGAAACGACAAAGGCAATGTGGGATGAGCTCCAGTCCCTATATTCTGGTAATGATAGTCTCCAACACCTTTATAACATAATCACTGATCTCCAGTCCCTTGATGCTGGCGGGAACACCGACCTCACCTCTTTTGTTGCTCGGGCCAAGACTTTAGTCGAAGCATGGATCCAACATCAACCTCCTACGTTGGATCTTGCTGCACAACGGGCTCAAAAAGAAGCCGTCGGTGTGACCATGATGATGACCCGCGTTCCATCTCATCTTCACAGTGTTCGGGCGCAGATTCTCTCCTCGGTGGCTACTCCCTCACTCTCAGACGTATGTTCTATGATGCTTAAGGTCTCACCGCCCCCTGATAGTTCTGCTCCTCCGGCTCCGGCTCTCCTGCAGCAGACTTCTGCACCCCTGCTGCCTTCCCCTCCTTCCCGCGGGGGGCGTTCTGGCTCTCGGGGACGCGGACGGGAAAGCCGGCCTCGGCCAAAGTGTTCCTTTTGCGGGAAGGACAACCACCTTGAAGCCACATGCTATCGCAAGCATGGGCTTCCACCTCGTCCACAGGCTACTGTTGCTGCTTACCGACTTTTCTGCTCGTACTGACCTTGAAGAGGTTCGCCTTCAGCTACAACAGCTCCAGGGTCTGCTCTGTCGCCCACCTGCCTCCGTTGCTTCTGTTGCCTCCGTCTCCAAGAAGTATCACTTGTCTCTCCACTAGTCCGCGTTGGATAGTGGACTCGGGTGCCACTCATCACATCACCTCCCTGCGGCCACATCAATACCTGAATTCTCCTCATCCTAAGTGCATCACAGTGGCCAATGGGGACACTGTTCCTGTTTCTGAATCGGCTGACATCCCTCTCACTTATTCTCTCTCTCTCTACGCTCGGCTCTTCATGTTCCGGGCTCCCCGTTCAATTTGCTTTCTGTTGGTCGCTTGACTAATGATTTGAACTGCTCTGTAACATTTACCTCTTCTTCTTTTCTGATACAGGATCACCGGACGCGGACTATCATTGGTAAGGGACGACTGCAGAACGGGCTCTACCTCCTTGATGAATCTCCCGCTATCCTCTCTTCAGTCTCCTCCGTCGATTGACATCGACGTCTTGGCCATGCCCCTTTACCAGTCCTCCAGAAGGCTCTACCCGATGTATCTTTACCTTCTTTTCAGTGTGAATCGTGTGTGTTAGGCAAGCAACCTCGTTCTTTTTTTATCTAAATGTACTCGGAGCATTGCTCCCTTTATTTTGGTACACTCTGATATTTGGGTCCGTACAAAGTTAATAGCATTTCTGGTTATCGCTATTTTCTGACGTTTATTGATGATTATTCGCGAATGACATGACTATATCTACTTCGTGATCGCTCTGAGCTTCCTTGTGTTTTTCGGGCGTTTCTTCTTGAGACCCAAACGCAATTCTCCACTACAATCAAAACTCTTCGCACTGACAATGCTCGTGAATACACTAGCCACGAATTTGCAACTCTTTGCTCTGACTTTGGGGTTATTCACCAAACTTCATGTGCCTATACCCCACAACAAAACGGAGTCGCTGAGCGGAAGAATCGACACCTTCTCGATGTGGTCCGCTCCATCATGCTCCAAATGCACGTTCCTAAAACTTATTGGAACTTTGCTCTTTCGACGGCTTGCTACCTGATTAACCGTCTTCCTTCCCCTATCTCCACAATGCCACTCCATTCAGCCTCATGTTCCCATCAACTCCGACATTCTCTCTCACACCCCGCATCTTTGGGTGCACTTGCTACGTTCACAACCTTGGTTCAACTTTGGACAAATTGGACCCCTGTGCTGCTAAACACATCTTTGTTGGTTACTCACGGACACAAAAAGGCTACGTTTGCTGCTTACCGGCTACCCAAAAGGTGACAGTTTCTGCTGATGTTACCTTTCGGGAGGATCTCCCTTTCTTCACTGCTTCAGCTCCTACATCTCCACCACCAACTGTCTTACGTCCAGTTATTCCCGTTACCACTCCACCACTAAGACCCATAGCCCAGGCCCCTCATGTTGCGAAACCTCCTGTTATTCGGGTTTACACTCGTCACGCTCCTGCCTCTGGTGCCCCACTGCAGTCTGACTCGCCCTCTGATGTTCCGCTTCCTGCTGATCTAGCACTAGAATCTACAGCTCATCCCATGACGAATTATGTATCCTTACATCGCCTTTCTCCACAACTTTAGACTTTTGTCACTTCATTATCCTCGATTTCGGTACCTAACTCTGTGCAGGAGACTCTCCAACCAAGGTTGTCAGGATCGCGATCCAGATCATAGGATCTTACGATCCTACGATCCAGATTTTGTAAATCGATCCTGATTTTGTAAAGCGATCCTCGATCCGACCCTACTATCAGATCCGATCCTACCTCGAAACGATCTCATCTAGGATCTCGATCCTAACAACCGTGTCTCCAACATCCTGGCTGGCGGACGACTATGGAAGAAGAGATGACGGCTCTCTGGGCTAACCAGACCTGGACATTGGTACCATTACCTACCGGTCAGACACCTGTTGGGTGTAAATGGGTCTTTGTGATCAAGCATGCTCCTGATGGAACGATTGACCGTCTGAAGGCCTGCCTGGTGGCTCGTGGCTTCACCCAGCAGCAAGGCCTCAATTATGAGGAGACATTCTCGCCTGTGGCCAAGCTGAACACCGTTCGGGTTCTTCTCTCGGTAGCTGTGCATCGACAATGACCATTACACCAACTGGACATCAAAAATGCATTCCTCAACGACGACCTCCAGGAAACGGTTTTCATGCAGCAACCGCCCGAGTTTGAGACCACGGGGGAGTCCCGAGTTTGTCTTCTCAAGAAGTCCATCTATGGTCTCAAACAATCCCCTCGGACATGGTTTGACAAGTTCAGTAAGGTCGTCCGACAAGTCGGCTTCACTCGGAGTTCAACTGACTTCTCACTATTCACACATCATTAGACAACATGAACTGTTCTTCTGTTGGTGTATGTTGATGATATCTTGATCACTGGAGACGATTCAAAGGGCATCCAAGCAGTCAAGCATCACCTCAGCTCCGTCTTTCAAACCAAGGATCTGAGACATTTTCGTTACTTCCTTGGTATTGAGGTCGCAAGACGACCAGATGGACTCGTCATCTCTCAAAAGAAATACTGCCTGGATCTCCTTCAGGATGCTGGTTACTCGGGATGTAAACCTACTACTACTCCGATGGACGCGTATCATAAGTTGTGTGCACATTCTTCTGATACAGACCTTCCTTTTCAAAATCCGGAATACTATCGACGATTGGTTGAAAAGTTGATCTATCTAACGGTCAGACCAGATATTTCCTTCTCTGTTGGGGTGGTCAACAATTTATGCATGCTCCGCGAACATCTCACCTTCAAGCTGTTGAACGTATTATTAGATACCTTAAAACAGCCCCGGGTCAAGGTTTGGTATACAAAACCTCATCCTCTACTCCAACATTGGTTGCGTACTCTGATGCCGACTATGTCGGTTCCTTGGATGATCGTCGGTCAACCAATGATTTTTGTATCTATTTTGGTGGACATCTCGTTACCTGGCGGAGTAAGAAACAAGCAGTGGTTGCTCGATCATCAACTGAAACAGAATACCGATCAATGGCGTCTGTTGTCTCTGAGCTTACCTGGCTTGAAAGTCTCCTGGCCGATCTAGGTGTAAAACTTCCCTCACCTGCCATCCTGTTTTGTGATAGCCAAGCGGCTATATATATTGCGAAGAATCCAGACTTTCATGAAAGAACGAAACATATTGAAGTGGACTGTCACTTTATCTGGGAGAAAGTCCAAATGAAGAAGATAGAATTGAAGCATGTTTCTGGTACTGAACAAGTGGTGCATATGACTTGTACGCTCCAGCTTGCGGGGGAGTGTTGGAAAAGCCCATGTAATTAGACCCATTTATTTGTATTTCTTCTTCTCTCCTCTTTAGTCCACATCTTGTATAGGACTCTCTTCTCTCTTTCTCCCTCCTATAAATGTGTATTCATACATTGCATTTCATTATTGAGAACATATATACAAGGTTGAGTTTTTCTCTACAATTCTAAATTTGTACCCGTCATAGGTCAAACTCGTCATTGTCGTTGAACTTCTTTACTGAAAAAGTGTCCAATTTTGCTTTCTTCCATGTCATGGTTGTCCTTTGACATGACTGAGAGATCTAATTAATTCGAAGTTTGGATTTGAAATGATGGGGAGCGGACCTAATCGTCACCTACTGAATTCAAACCTTTCCCCGAGTGTCCAATCAGTTGCCTACATAACCAAGGTCTGATACCGTTTGTTGGGGATAATATGAAATCCATCCCTTAAGCACAACAAAATCAATACGATTTAACACAAGAAACACAACAATCTTAATCATGCACTGTGTGTATATTATATAGCTGCAAAATCTATATACGAAGAAATATACTGACGTCCGTTTCAAAAAATGTCGTGGAGAAGCCGGACTCGCTCGATCCGCGGGAGAGAGCAATCTTAACTTCTTCGCTAGCACAACGGACGCACAAGGTTCATGATAGAACAAACCTTCGTCGTCGTTAGACGACCCACCACCATTGGAGAAGTACCCCACAGAGATATGGCCTTGCCTCGTCTCTGCAGCCTGCCATTGTCTCAACACCCGCAGCTGCCTCTCCGCACTCGTAGTAGCCCGTCACAGCTTTCCCACACATGTTGCATCCCGCCGCCACCTCCTCCTCCCCGCACCAACATCCTCCGGCCTACTCCTGCCGACATGCTCCGCCGATCGCCATCGCCGCCAGCTACGACCCTCGACTTCCCTTGACCTCGTGATCAAGAGGAGCGGTTCTCTTCTTCTCCGGTTCTTCTGGTGGCTCTTCTCCATCTTGTGCCTTGGGTTGGAGATGCCACCTTTATAATAAATCCAATGTATAATCAATAATCACATGGGCTGCTACTTATGGAGGGGAGTCAAAGATTCTTTTTTTTTCTTTTCTTTATTGGTGCATGAGTTGCTGGGTGCCTTTTTCCTCCATTTCTTGTTTCACGCGTTCAACATGGGATGGTGTGAAGTTCTGAAATTCAAATAAACCTAACAGCAAGCACTACTGCCGCTTGCAGTTTCTACCGCCGATTGTAGATGCTACTGATGGTGGTAGCTGCTATTGCCAGTACTTCTACTGGGGTGCTAACACTACTGTGGGGCAGTATTGTACAAAGTATTCTTCGTCCAGATCGTTCTGAAACCTTCTAGGAACCATGCAGGTTGATAAGGAAGTTTTCCCTTCACTATCTTAGCCAGTTTCCGTTACTGCCATCGATAGTGATCAATTCATAACGCTTGATTTTCATTTCGCTCATTTAGTTCTTTATGCGCTATCTCCTGTACCATCATATAAGTCTATACTACTACAGAGCTGTCACGGTTTCGGTTTTACTAAAACCGTGAACCGAACCGCTATGGTAACAGTTATTCAAATTAGAACCAAAACCCTATTTGATTTGACCGGTTCCGGTTCTGGTTCCGGTTCCAGCTTAATTTTTGGAACCGCTATATCAACGGTTCCGGTTACGGTTTAACAAGAACCAAAACCAAACCGACCGCTAACGGTTCGGTCCGGTTTTATGCGGTTCGGTCCGGTTCCTATCGGTTCCAACCAGAACCAAAATCAAATTTGGCGGAATTAATGCGGGAGGTCAAAAATAAAATACCTGAGTGGAAAATTAAACTCCTTAGAATTTGTTTCAAGAGAGAATTCGAAGTCTGGGGCCCGAACGCTAGAATTTCACGTTATACTAAGGTGGAGTACTTTTCTGTGTAATATAATACGTAGAATTGAAAGTTAAAAATCGAAATTGCAAAAGCACAAAAGCGCAACCTAACCGTACTGATTTTAAACCGCACCAAACGTTTGATTGTGGAGCGGTTTCGTTCGTTACAAAACTACATAGTTTGCAGTGTGGTTTTTGGCGATGCAAAATCTATAAAACCGTGCCACACTGTTGTCATCATTCGTACCAGCTTCTTCCAGAGGGCCTGTCATTCTAATTATCGCCAATGAGTATAGATTATCTTCATTTTTCCGTAGCTTTGTCGTCTCTTCTTTGGCTAGTGGTTCCTTCCTTTTCGACTATTCCCAGACATCAATTGCAGATATTAATGTTAGAAACCATTTTAATATATTCTTTCTTTTTGGCTCTTACTTGACAAATATTAAATAACATTCAAAATTTGAATTCCCGACTCCTTAGAGCAAAAATGAACCGTTAACCTCCATATATATTCAAAATTCAAAGATCACGATCGTTAATGTTCAAACCACACCACACAATTTTGGTGTGGTGCGATTTTGTTCAGTCCAAAACCGACCCCCTTTGGTACGAGTACGGTTTGAGTTCAAACCGCTACAGTTTCACCATTAAAAGTAAGTACAGATATTATTGATAGATTATAATAAATAACAATATTACAATAATATTAATTCTAATAAAATGATTATAATAATATTATTCTAATAAAAATATTATAAAAAATAATAATAAACGGGCCGCGGTTCGGTTCTGCTTCGGTCTGGTTCGGATAGGGTCTAAAATTTTTGAAACCGCTTGAGACTTGTATGTTGCGGTTCCGGTTTCGGTTTCGGTTCGGATAATAAAATGAAAGAACTATACCCCGGACCAATGTTGTTCACGGGTTCCAAAATTCAAACCGGAACCCAGATAATTAGCGAACGGTTCGGTCCGGTTCTTTGAGGTTCCGGTTTGATTTCGGTTCGATTTATGGTTTTCGGTTTTAAGTGACAGCTCTAATACCTACACATTATGAAAACTTTCAAATTGATATTAGATACTTATTAGGATTTATTATTCTCAAATCAAGAGAGCGTCAGACCATCTTCTAACATAGATGCAACATAAAATATATGAATTTAAATGCTTAAATTCAAAATAAAGTGGTGAATTAAAATTGGAGAAATCAAATTGAAGTTGCAATAAAATGGCTGAAATTACTTTGATGGTCTATTTTTAGGACTATGAGACCATTCAAAGAGGAGAGAGAGAGAGAGAGGGATTGAGAAATAATTGTAAATATTGTCATTGACTTCTCTGATCTCTCTTTTATATTGTAATAGAGAAATAATTTGTTTATCATGGATTTTTGGTTTAATTGCCTGAAGTCATGGTGAGCAAATAATGAACTCTTAACAGAACATATTAATCATCTAAAACACTTACAAAGGATCCTATTACTGCTTACAAATGTGTTGATGATTGCTCATATCTGGAAGAAGAAAGCTCTGCATAGGTTGATAGATGAAATACTCTGCACATGTTACTGAATGACAGGTTAATCTTTAAGGTTATTTTTGTCGAGGGAGAAATAATGTTGCAATGGAGTACCATTTGAATTCAGAAGTGCCTACCAAGATTGAAATACGGCGAACATGACTAAGGAAAGCATTGAGATCAAGTATACCGGAAAATACAAAGATTTATGCGGTTCTGCCAAGTCTATCTACACTCATAGGAGAGAGGAGAGGATCTATTATTGCTTTACATCTTAGATTAGATGCATTCTTGAGTCTTAACTTTGATGATGATAAACAAATACCCAAACTTGAATCATGCTACAGAGCCACTCACCAACCTAGGCTCCGTTTGGGGGGACTTATTTTCACCGGTCAAGCGGGCCTTAATTATGGTCCGATTCATGCGGTCGTAACCGCTTGACCGGTGAAAATAAGCCCCCCCCCAAACGGAGCACTAGTCTCTGTCAAGCTCTTCAATCCACAGCCAGGCCCCTTCACCATTGTCATTATCCTTGATGTCATTCGCCATATATTTCACTGTTGTGGAACATATCCATGGCGACCCAAATCAAATCATGCCCTAAACCTCCTCCTACTGGCCAAAAAAGGGCCTTCGACGTCCTGTCGATGACGTCTTGACTTTAAAATTGCATGAACTGTCGGCATTCTAGTGATAGTGTTGCAACAACAACAACCGAATTTAGACCTCCTATTTCTGAAGGTGCATCCCTCGTAAATTGGCCTGCACTGCCTGATTTGTGTACTTGCATGAGACGTGTCAAGACATGTGATAGTAAGGTAAATGAGCTTACCAACAAATTGTTTGTATCTAGAGAGAGTCCGGAAGCCTATCGTCATTCTCCATTGTGCATCTTGAGATTCAACTCAAGAGAAGAGATGTAGTCATTATGTGAGTTTCATTAATGCTTGCTTGGTCAAGTATCCCACTAAGAAACTATCTACATCCAATCTAAGGAAATACCAAAGAGGGTTAATATCCTTCATCTAAAATTTTGGTGCACAAGTGTTGTCTCACAATCCATAATGAGTGTGAAAAATCTCCCCAATAATAATCATGTCATCAACACACAACAAAAAGAGAAACCCAGAAGAGGCATGAACAAAGCGGGGGTCGCAAGAGCTCGTAGTGAAGCTTGCAGCATGAATGACAATGATAAATCAACAAATCCATGCTCAAGGGGAATGCTTTTAGTTCAGTCCTTACAAAGATGGTATACTTGTCCAATAGAGTGATCCAACCCCTAAATGAGTTATTATGTAGTCACCCTCTCACAATTCACCGTGAAGAAGACATTTTCCATTTCCATTTGAAAAATAGGCTAGAAACTAACAAAATAACAAGTATATTCCACACATTAGCTATCTTTGCACCATGATCTAAAACTCATAATGGCCAACTCCATACTATTGAAGTAACCCTCTAGAAACTAGTTTGGCCTTGTATTTGTCAATGGTGTATTGGTTTCATCAGTGACGCATGACAAGTTTATAGGTGACAGATGTAACCTTGCCCTAACCCTACGCATAGTCCAACCGATAATTCAAATTAGATACTAAATAATTTAATCGCACACACATGATTGTGAAATAATTCATTATAGCAAGCAGGTTAGGTTTTCTTCCGCGTGCAGGGCCAAAGCGAGCGAATAGACTTTGCAAATCACAATAATAATCTAAAAGCAAACCACCACAATACAATATATCCAAGCAAATATGATTTCCAATCCAATAAATAAATGCTGAAAAATATAGTCAAATACAACAAAAACTCACTAAGTAGTGTGCTGATCAAGACAGTGAAGATTTCAGAGCTGGATGCATTTTGACGGTGATCTAATGTGGAACCGGAGGCGGGAAAACACATAGGTAGCTGTCCTCGGCGGTGGAAGGCGGAATCGGGCCGAAAATGAGTAGATCCGGCTATGTAGGGGTGGATCCAGGCGAGGGAGAATAGATCCGATGATTTAAGAACGGACCCGGACTAGGAAATGAGAGACGAGTGAGGGGAATTGGCGGATAAGGGCCGGACTGGACTGATTTGGAAGGGAGGGCTGTGAGGGTGGCTCCACGAGGTGGGGGAAGGTTGGTGGCAAAGAGGGGGGCTAGGGAATGAGGGGTTCTGCAGTGGAGGAGCCCCAAGGGCCGGCGACTGCTATAGAGGGGTGGAAAGGGGGCGGCGGTGGCTGATGGAGGTAGGGGAGGGGCGGCGGTGTCTGGAGGTAGGGAGGGCGGCGGTGTCTGATGGAGGTAGGGGAAGACTGACGGTTGGGTTGCTGGAAGGGGAAAGCTTGGCGGTTGGTTTGCTGGAACGGGACCGGGCTGGCGGCTGGGGGAATTTCTGGTCGGCTGTTGGGAGGGCCAAGGAAGGGTGGCAGTGGCTTGGGGGAAGGGGGAGGGCGGCAGTGGCTTCAGAGAGGGGAGGGTTGAGCCGCAGTGGGTGTTTGGGTGGGAGGAGTGGTCGGCTGGGTTGGGGGGGTGCTAGAGTACTGTTCGCCAGCAGTGGAAGGGATTTAGGGCTGTTGTTGAGGGTTTGGGAGGGGGAAGAAGTCTAGGGTCAGGGGGTACCTTGAGGGGGGAGATACAAGCGTAGGAGTCGTCATCTAGGGTTCCACGGAGTCGACACCGTAGGTTGATCATGGGAATCTGGGAATCAACTCTCCAAATTCTGCAATTCCCCAAATCATCCCACCAACATCCCATTTATAATAATAAGAGAATTATGTCATGCCACCATCGACGACTATGATTGGTCAGAGGCGGGCCACTCAAATACATCAAAGAAAATGCAAAAATAACAAAGTGATATATGAAATCGATTCGCAACACGAATCCGGATGCATCTGCATGACAATGGAATAAAAAAATACAACAAAATACATCGAGATATCCCATTGTCGCTCTTAATGTGACTACAGGCTCAGATCGTCCATCCTACGTTTCTAACCCTGCCTACTATGTATATAGGCCTGTGCGAGTTCCGATAAAGGGCAGCCCACTTGCGATTTGTGATCCGTGGTCACGATCAACTCCCTGACTTGAGATCATTCATCTTTGCTGAATGAAGACGATCATTCTCTACGAAACCCAGGGGATAATAAAATGGTGATTGGTGATCACAATGTTATTGAGGCTGCAAAGTTCGATTTCGAGCCTCGTGTAGGTTTAGGGCACATTGTATGCCGGTTTGATCCAAAATCTTCAGCTCTAGGTCATCCCTATAATGAGACACTTATCAACTCTTTGCTTGTCTAGATGGTTTCTCTCAACTTGCCGCATGAACTCGGCAGTGTATTCAACGACACTGCGAGCTCTGTGGGCAAGCTTCTAGCATCTGCGGAACATGTGCTTCTCGTAAATATATATATTTTGGTCTCCACGGACATGATCGAATTTCCAAAGGTTTGACGGACAATGTCGATGTCGATGACAGCTGCAGAGAACCTATCAGACTAGTCC
>CM077157.1:23824558-23858150 GCA_039583875.1 Platanthera guangdongensis
ACCTTCTTGTGCTTCCATGGTTGTTGGGTGCAAACCTCTAGTCCTTGGGTTTTCCGCAGGTTCAGCGTGCGAACTGGGTAGTTCCGAAGATATTAATTTGGTGTTTGCGCTATCTTGCTGACCACGTTGAGAAAAATTTAAACATGGTATCAGAGCAAGGTTTCTGAGGTTGCGGAGGTTCAGTTGCGTGAGCGGAGGTCAACCAGCGTTGTTACTCCATGATTGAGTGGTGATCAACTGTGTTGTTGTCGGAGCTGCTGAAGGGTACCAACAGGTGGTTGCAATGGAAGGAAGCTTAGCAAGAGGTCTTGCATTGAACTCTTAACGCCGACTAAACTATAAAAAGTGGAGTCGTGCATGAAGAGTTATCTTCTGGGCGAGGAGATGTGGGAAGTTGTCGGTGGAGACGACAGACAGGAAGTACTGCTGCTTTCGGTACTGCTGAACAGGTGAGGCTCTGGAGAAGAACTAATGCTAAGGCAGAGTTCGTTCTGAAGAGAGCTGTCTCTCGGAACTGTTTGATCACATCATTGGGTGTGAGTCGGCTGCTGATATTGGACAACCATTGATGAGTTGTTCAATAGGAAGAATGTGGCGCGGCTTGCAGTTCCTGGAGAATGAGTTGGCCAGGGCAAACTCAGGGAGACCTTTCCATCCCAAGTACTTCTTAAAGATGAAGAGCTTGTGTGCTGAGCTGTCGGCACTGGATCCTGATGAGCCTATCTCTGAGGCAAAGATGAAGAGGCACATTATCCCGGCTTGCGGAAGGAGTATGTGGCCTTTGTTACATCTGTTCAAGGGTGGGCTACTCAGCGTCGTTGCTGGAGCTGGAGAATATACTTGCCTCGCAGGAGAGCTTAGCAAGGCAGATGGCTGGAGTGAAATCTGAATCAGGAAGGCAGCGAGGCTCTCTTCTCAGGCAAGAAGAAGGGATGGGAAGGGAAGAAGAAGAAGGTGCAGGCCGCTGTGAGAAGGAGGACTTCAACTTCGTATCCGCCGGAGAGGAGCAATGCCCTAAGGACTGGAAGAAGAATCTGAAGTGCTACCGGTGTCATCAGCGAGGGCACTTCAAGCGGGACTGCAAGGGTCAAACTGCAGCCTGGGCATGCTGCGGGAAAGGAGAAGCTTGCTCGCGAAGTGAAGAAGCAGAATAGGGAGGAGCTTTCATGACGGGCACTTGTGTCCGGGCCTTATCTGCTGAGGAACTTCAACAGCGAGTGGATCATCGACTCCGGTGTGGTCATCACCTCACCGGAGACAAGTCGAAGTTCACCTCCATGCAGGCTTACTCAGGTAATGAAGCTATTATCACTGCTGATAATACTGTTTATGCAGTAGAGAAGGAGGGGGTCGTGTCTTTGGGTAGTGATCAGGGGCCACTCACGTTAAGGAGTGTGTATCACGTGCCGGGCATGAAGAAGAACCTCTTCTCGGTGACCAACGCGGTGGATGTTGGGTATCACGTTCTGTTTGGGCCAACAGACGTGAGGTTCCTTCGCAACGTATCAGCGGTGAAGGCTGATGTTGCTCATGTTGGGAGGAGGGTGAGACTTGTTTGTTCTTTTCCACCAGTGCCTATGTTGATAGGATGAGGCCAATGATAGTGCGGCTATCTGGCATGAGAGGCTGGGGCATGTTGGCATGGACAAGCTAAAGGCAATGGCGAGTAGAAGTCTGGTGAGGGGGTTGCCGAAGTTGTCCTCCTTTGGTGATGGGCATGTTTGTGCGGGCTGTCAATACGGTAAGGCACATCGCCTTCCGTTTGATAAATCTCAAACAAGGAGCAAGAAACCATTGGAGTGTATTCATGGCGACTGATGGGACCGACGTTAACTGCCAGCCTTGGTGGAAGCAAATACATGCTTGTCTTGGTTGATGACTACTCAAGGTATACTTGGGTGTACTTCTAAAGGAGAAGTCGATTCCTTCCGTTTGTTTCGTGGAGTTCAAGGAGTTGGTAGAAGGCCGCTTGGCTTGCGGATTAAGAAGCTTAGAACTGATAACGGGGGGGGGAGTTTGTCTCCTCCGAGTTTTCTAACTTCTGCAGGAAGCACGGGATCCAACGAGAGCTTACTTGTGCTCACACTCCACAACAAAATGGGGTAGCGGAGCGGAAGATCCGTCATTTGACGGAAACCTGCAAATGCTGGCTGCATGCGAAAGATATCCCAAGATCCTTTTGGGCGGAGGGAATGTCTTGTGCTGCTTATGTTATCAACCGGATGCCACTCAGCCCTATCAACATGAAGACTCCCATTGAGCTGTGCTGAAGGAGAAGCCGAGTGTTGGACACCTTCGGTGTTCGGTTCAACTTGCTACGTGCATGTCCCGGATGCTTCACGGACAAAGCTGGATGCGAAGGCAAGGAAACTTGTCTTTGTTGGCTATGATGAGCGGAAGAAGGGATGGAAGTGCATGGACCCTGTGACGAAGAAGTTCGTGGTGTCAAGAGACGTTGTCCTTTGATGAGCTGACGTCATATGGAGGTGGCTCGTGGAGCTAACCGGAAGTAGCAAAGTTGAGAAGCACCGGTGGAGGCTGTTGAAGGCTTGGAAGAGGAGCTTGCTGTTTCACCAGCAGCTCCTGTTTGCTTCGAACTCCGAGGCTGAGCCTTCTGGCTCAGGAAGCAGGGGGAGCACTGCTCAATGCTTGCCCCAGGTAGGAGTGGAGCCTGAAGAAGCAACGAAAGCCGTGAGCAAGGAGCCGTGTCTTCGGAGATCGAAGAGGGTGGTTAAGCCACCGGCTCGGTACTGTGATGGGAATGCAGTGAGTTTTGTCTCCTGCTTCTTTGCAGGTCCTCTGGATGAGCGAGAGCCTGCAAACTTCAACGAGGCCACTGGAGTGAAGGAGTGGGATGATGCCATGAAGGAAGAGATTGATGCTCTGAAGAAGAATGAAACCTGGGACCTTGTGCCCAAGGTTGATGCGTATACTCCGTTACTTGCAAGTGGTTGTATAAGTTGAAGAAGAAGGCTGATGGGAGCATTGATCGTTTCAAGGCTCGCCTGGTCGCTAGAGGATTCTCACAACAGTATGGAGAAGACTATGAGGAGACATTCAGTCCAGTTGCGAAGATGACGTCTGTAAGAGTGGTGATCGCCTTGGCTGCTAGCAAGGGATGGAGGTTGTGGCAACTCGATGTGAAGAATGCCTTTCTTTACGTAGAGATTGACAAGGACATCTTCATTGATCAGCCGCTTGGTTTCGTCTCTGAGAAGCATCCGGACTATATCTGCAAACTCAGAAGGCTCTCTATGGGTTGAAGCAAGCTCCTCGAGCGTGGTAATGGGAAGATTGCAGAGTACTTGCAATTCTGTGGATACCTGGCTTCCAACTCGATTCAAGCTTGTTCGTCAAGAAGAAGGGAGAGCTAAGAGTCTTGGTCCTGCTGTATGAGGATGATATGATCATCACAGGGAACTCGAGGAGGAGTAGCAAGGCTCAGGGGTAGAGCTTGCTATACGCTTCGAGATGAAAGACTTGGGAGAGTTGCATCACTTTCTTGTCCTGGAAGTGGAGAGGAAGGAGTGCGGAGTTCTCATTAGCCAGAAAGGGTATGCTGATCGCATTGTGAAGCGGTTTGGCATGGGCGAAGGGAAGAAGTGCTCTACTCCACTGGAATCTGGCTGAAGCTTCGACGAGATGAGGGAAGGGTTCTTCTTGATCCCTTGGTGTTCAGGGCTCTTGTTGGGAGCTTGATTTACCTGACGATTACAAGGCCGGATATCGCTTATGCTGTTGGCCGAGTAAGTCGGTATATGGCTGAACCAAGACAATCTCAACTAGAGTGGCGGCAAAGGGAATTCTGAAGTATGTCAAGGTGACTTCTGAGATGGGACTCCTCTATGGAAGGGATGCGGAGTTTGCGTTGCTCGGGTACACGAATGCTGACTATGGCGGTGATTCGGATGATCGAAGGTCTACTTCAGGTTATGTGTTCACTTGCGGTTCAGCTAGCATCTCGTGGTGTAGCAAGAAGCAGGACTCGGTGTCGGTTTCAACACGGAGGCGGAGTATAAGGCTTCGGCCTTGGCTGCTCGGGAAGCCGTTTGGTTGAGGAGACTCATAGAGGATGTTCATGAAGAAGTGCAAGGCCTACTTTACTCCGGGGTGACAATGAGAGTGCTCTCAAACTGGTAAACAATCCAGTGTGTCACGCCAGGACCAAGCATATAGAGATTGATCACCACTTCATCAGGGAGAAGGTGTTGGAGGGGTCTCTGTTGGTCGGGCATGTTCGGAGTGAAGATAATCTTGTTGACATCTTCACGAAGCCGCTATCGAAGGGGCCCTTTGAACGCTTTGCGCAGCTTGCTGCTTGGTCACCACTTCTCACTTCAAGGGTGAGTGTTGAAATTTGTGAAGTGAAAGTGTGGGTGACGGGACAGGCCACGCGGCCTGTGGCGGACAGCTTTGGCGGACTGGGCGGACTGGGCGGACTGAGGTTTGCGGCCTGGTGAAAAGTCTGGTGGAAGCCGGCTGTGTTCTGAGCGGGTTGTTGCATGGAGTCCGCGGTTTGGTGCGGCCTGGTATCTGCGGATAGAGAAGCTTGCGGACTGGTGCTTTGTTCTCAGTGGTCGCGGGTGCAAGCTTGCGCTGTTGGCGGGTTGGTTCGAGTTCGCGGGAATCCTTGCGGACTGGTGTGTCCGCGGTTTGGGCTGTTGCGGACTAGGCCCTGAGCTTGGCTGAGGCCTTGTCGAGCTCAGGTGTTACAGCAGGTCTTGCTGTGGAGACGGTTGGCGGACTGGTGTTGGAAGTCCGGGAGGAGCTGCTGCGTTGGACAAGTGCGAGGAGCTCGCGGACTGGTTGCGGTCTGTGCTAGGGTGTTTGGCGGACGGGACTTTGTGTCCGCCATGCTCGCACTGGCCCTTGATGGTTTTGGACTTGGTCCACACATTGTGCCAAGTTCATGGTGTCCGCCGTATCCGCCAAGTCCGCTGTGACCCGGGCGGACTGTTGCTGTGCCTTTGGTCGTGGACTTGTGGCGGATTGAGGTGTGAGTCTTGCGGACTACCTCGGGTTGGTGCGGACAGCCATTGAAGGGGGTTTGCTGTCCTGAAGCAGTTGGAGCTTTGCGGGCTGGTGCCTTGTCCGCTTAGCTTGGGCGGACTGGAGAGGGTTCGTCAACGGTTGCCTTGCTCCTGGCGGTTTCCTTGGTATCCGGCTAAGTCCATGCGGACTCAGCGGACGGTGGTTGTATTCGCGCGGACTGAGGGCGGTGTCGCTATCTCTTGGGCGGTGACCACACTCCTCACCTTGCCTATAAATAGGACCCCCCTGGCACATCTACAGTAACCTGAGTAACGTGAGTGAACAGTAAATTGGGTTGGGCGAGTGCTGCGGTCTGTGTTTTCCAGTCCGCGCGGATTGTTTCAGGCTGACGGTTTGCTGTGTGCAGGTCGCGCGGATAACTTCAAGGAGCCAGGAGTTTGGTTGTGACTTCGGTCAGTGCTTGGAAGTGTGCGGTCTCTGCGGACTCAGCAGGAGGTCGCTCTGCGGCTTGTCAGTTCTGTTTCATCTTTGCCAGCTTCAATAACCTGTCCGCCGGTTTTAGGCGGGTAGGGGAGTTCCTCAGTTCGGGTGCAGCAGGAGGCGAATAACGGTCTGTCCGCGCGGCCTCGCGGTCTCGGCGGACTCCGTGGTATTCGGCGGATTGCAGCATAGCTTGGGCGAGCTCAGCGGTCTCGGCGACCTCGCGGTCTCGGCGGACTGGAGTGCTGTCCGCCCGGCTTGTTTTTTGGTTCTTTCTGTTTACAGCTGTAATACTAGCGAAATCATGTCTCGCTATGTATGCCTCGGATTGTAAAGAAGTGAATGCATAATAAGACCTTCTTGTGCTTCCATTGTTTTGTTGGGTGCAACCTCTAGTCCTTGGGTTTTTCGCAGGTTCAGCATGCGAACTGGGTAGTTCCGAAGATATTAATTTGGTGTTTGGGCTATCTTGCTGACCACATTGAGAAAATTTAACACAAGACTTGAATCTCCCCATTCTTCTTGACGAACAATCTAGAGTCCGAGTTAGAGGCAAGATACCCGCAGAATTGCAAATACTCTGCTATCTTCCCATACCAAGCTCTAGGAGAAGGCTTCAACCTGTAGAGAGCCTTTCTGAGCTTGTAGACATAGTCCAGATGATCTTCAGAAATAAAACCAAGTGGCTGATCCATGAAGATGTCCTTGTCAATCTCTCCGTAAAGAAAGGCATTCTTCACATCGAGTTGCCACATTCTCCATCCCTTGCTAGCAACCAAGGCAATCACCACTCTAACTGAAGTCATCTTTGCAACGGGACTAAATGTCTCCTCATAGTCTTCTCCGTACTGTTGTGAGAATCCTCGAGCAACCATGCGAGCTTTGAACCTATCAATGCTCCCATCGGCCTTTTTTTTCAACTTATACACCCACTTGCAAGTAATCGGAGAAATGCCATCAACCTTGGGCACAAGATCCCAGGTTTCATTCTTCTTGAGGGCAGCAATCTCCTCCTCCATGGCATCTTCCCACTCCTTAACTCCAGTGGCCTCGTTGAAGCTTGCATGCTCTTGCTCATCCAGAGGACCCGCAAAGAAGCAGGAGACAAAACTCACTATATTCCCATCACAGTACCGAGCCGGTGGCTTAATAACCCTCTTTGATCTCCGAAGGGTTGGCTCCTTTCTCACTGCTTCCGTTTCTTCTTCGGGCTCAACTCCTACTTGGGGCAAGCTTTGAGCAGTGCTCCCCCTGCTTCCTGAGCCAGAAGGCTCAGCCTCGGAGTTAGAAGCAACAGGAGCTGCTGGTGAAACAGCAAGCTCCTCTTCCAAGCCTTCAGCAGCCACCATCGGTTCTTTATCAACCTTGCTACTTCCAGTTAGCTCAACCGAGACACCTCCATACGACGTCAGCTCGTCAAAGACAACGTCTCTTGACACCACGAACTTCTTTGTCACAGGATCCATGTATTTCCATCCCTTCTTCCACTCATCGTAGCCAACAAAGACAAGCTTCCTTGCCTTCGCATCCTGCTTAGTTCGTGAAGCATCCGGGACATGCACATAGCAAGTTGAACCGAACACCCTAAGGTGTCCCACACTCGGCTTCTCCTTCAGCAACAACTCAAAAGGAGTCTTCATGTTGATCGGGCTGAGCGGCATCCGGTTGATGACATAGGAAGCACAAGACATCCCCTATGCCCAGAAGGACCTTGGGATGTCTTTCGCATGAAGCCAACATTTGCAGGTCTCCGTCAGATGACGGATCTTTTGCTCCGCTACTCCATTTTGTTGTGGAGTGTGAGCACAAGTAAGCTCTCGTTGGATCCCGTGCTTCCTGCAGAAGTTAGAAAACTCGGAGGAGATAAACTCACCACCGTTATCAGTTCTAAGCTTCTTGATCCGCAGGCCAAGCCGGCCTTCCACCAACTCCTTGAACTCCACAAACAACCGGAAAGCTTCTGACTTCTCCTTCAAGAAGTAAACTCAAGTATACCTTGAGTAGTCATTAATCAAGACAAGCATGTATCTGCTTCCACCAAGGTTGGCAGTGACCGTTGGTCCCATCAAGTCTCCATGAATGCACTCTAATGGTAGCTTGCTCCTTGTTTGTGATTTATCAAACGGAAGGCGATGTGCCTTACCGTATTGACACCCCGCGCAAACATGCCCGTCACCAAAGGAGGATAACTTAGTCAGACCTCTCAGCAAACTTCTACTAGTCATAGCCTTCAGCTTGTCCATGCCTACATGCCTCAGCCTCTCATGCCAGATAGCAATGCTATCGTTGGCCCTCATTCGATCAACATAAGAATTTGTGGCAAGAACAAACAAGTTCTTAACCCTCCTTCCTACATGAGCAACATCAGCCTTAACCGCTGATACGTTGCGAAGGAACCTCACGTCTGTTGACCCAAACAGAACGTGATACCCAGCGTCCACCGCATTGGTCACCGAGAAGAGGTTCTTCTTCATGTCTGGTACGTGATACACACTCCATAATGTGAGTGGCCCCTGATCACTACCCAAAGACACAACCCCCTCTTTCTCTACTGCATAAACAGTATTATCAGCAGTGATAATAACTTCATTACCTGAGTATGCTTGCATGGAGGTGAACTTCGACTTGTCTCCGGTTAGGTGATGACCACACCCGGAGTCCACGATCCACTCGATGTTGAAGTCCTCAGCAGACAAGGAACGGACACAAGTGGCCGTCATGAAAGCTCCGCCCCATTCTGCTTCCTCATTCCTCGAGCAAGCTTCCTCCTTTCCTACAACATGCCCAGACTGCAGTTTGACCTTGTAGTCCTGCTTGAAGTGCCATCACTGATGACACCGGTAGCACTTCAAGTTCTTCTTCCAGTCCTTAGGAGCATTGCTCCTCTCCGGCTGATAAGACGTTGAAGGCTCCTTCTCACCAGCGACCTGCTTCTTCTTCTTCTTCCCTTCCCATCCTTTCTTCTTGCCTGAGAAAAGAGTTTCACTGCCTTCCTGATTGATATTCACTCCAGCCATCTGCCTTGCCAAGCTCTCCTGTGAGGCAAGCAGGTTATCAAGCTCTAGCAGAGATGGCTGAGTGGCCCAACCTTGAACAGATGTCACAAAGGCCACATACTCCTTCCGCAAGCCGCGAATTATGTGCCTTTTCATCTTAACCTCAGAGATAGGCTCATCAGGATCAAGTGCCGACAGCTCAGCACACAAGCTCTTCATCTTCAGGAAGTACTTAGAGATGGTAAGGTCTCCTTGAGTTGTCCTGGCCAACTCATTCTCCAGGAACTGAAGTCGCGCCACATTATTCCTATTGAAAAACTCATCAATAGTTGTCCAAATATCAACAGCCGACTCACATCCAATGATGTGATCAAACAGTTCTGGTGACACGACCCTCTTGAGAATAAACTCCGCCTTAGCATTCGTTTTTCTCCAGAGCCTAACCTGCTCAGCAGTACCAAACGCAGCAGTCACTTCCTGTCTGTCGTCACCACCGACGACCTCCCATAGCTCCTCACCCAGAAGATAACTCTTCATGCACGACTTCCACTTCTTGAAGTTAGTCGGCGTTAAAAGTTCAATGTCAAGACCTCTTGCATAACTCCCTTCCATTGCAACAACTGTTGGTCACCTTTTAGAAGCTCCGAGCAACAACACAGGTTGACACCACTCAAGCACAGAGTAACAACACTAGTTGACCACCGCTCACGCAACTGAACCTCCCTCTGATACCATGTTGAATTTTCTCAAAGTGGTCAGCAAGATAGCCCAAACTCCAAATTAATATCTTCGGCACTACCCAGTTCACACTTTGATCTTGCGGAAACCCCAGGAAAAAAGGTTAACACCAACTCACAATGGAAGCACAAGCAGATCTTTTATACATTTCACTTCTTTACAAGGCGAGGTATACGTAGCGAGACATGATTTCGCTAGTACACAAGCTATCACAGAAAGTTCAAAACACAAGCTGGGCGGACAGCACCGGAAACTGCCGAGACCGCCGAGGTCGCCAAGTCCTCTGAAGCCTCCCGTGTTGATGCTGCAATTCGCCGAATAGACACGGAGTCCGCCGAAGCCGTGAGGCCGCGCGGACACGCCATTATTTGCCTCCTGCTGATGAACTGAGGAACAGACCGCCTACCCGCTTGAGACCGGCGGACAGGTTATTGGAACAGGCAAAGTTGAAGCAGAGAACTGACGTCGCTGAGCGCCCTGCTGAGATCGCAGAGACCGCACACTTCCAAGTACTTGACCGAAGTCAAAGCCAAACTCCTGGCTCCTTGAAGCTACCCGCGCGACCTGCACACAACAACAGTTAACTCTGAATCAATCCGCGCGGACAGAAAACTGAGACCGCAACACCTCACCGCACCCAACTTACTGTTCACTCAGTTACTGTTGATGTGCTGGGGGTCCTATTTATAGGCGAGGTGAGGAGTGTGGTCACCGCCCTAGAGATAGAGACACTGCCCTAGCCCGCGCGCTAGCAAAACCACCGTCCGCTAAGTCCGCAAGAACTTAGCCGGTTCCAAGGATCAACCCGCCAGGAGCAAGGCAACTTTGGCGAACTCTCATCAGTCCGCCCAAGCTATGCGGACAAGACATCAGCCCGCAAAGCCTTCAACCACTGCAAGACAGCAATCCCCTTCATTGACTGTCCGCACAAACCAGAGGCAGTCCGCATAGAACAAGACAAGCCTCCACCCATCACGAGTCCACAACCAAAGGCAGAGTTAGCAACAGTCCGCCCGGTCAACAACGGACTTGGAGGATACTGCAGACACCCTGGTCTTGGCACAGAGTGTGACCAAGTCCAGAACCACCAAGGGCCTAACGCGAGCATGGCGGACATAGCTCCGTCCGCCAAAAACCGTAGCAACACAGACCGTCAATACTTCACCATGGAGAAGCAGTCCGTGAGCTACTCGCACACCTACCCAATGCAACGGCCACCTGCCGGACTCCACATACCAGTCCGTCATAGACCTTCACAGCAGTGCTGTACAACCAGAGCTTGGCAAGGCCTCAGCCAAACTCTAAGGCCAGTCCGCAACAGCGGACACCGCGAACACGACAGTCCGCCAGCCTCCCGCGGATAGAATCCAATCTGCCGGTAAGCACAAGCTTGCAACACGGCCACTGAGCAACGCACCAGTCCGCAAGCCTCTATCCGCTCAGGCCGCTCCTTGGCTAACGAACAGCCAACGCCCTATCCGCAGATAACAGGCCGCACAGTCCGCGGACTTCATCCGTACAACCCGCTCAGAAGAACAACCAGCTTCCACTAGACCTATCACCAGGCCGCATAACAGCAGTCCGCCTAGTCCGCCCAGTCCGCCGACGTTGTCCGCCCAGGCCTCCTGACCTGCCCTATCAACCACTTCCACTTCACAATTTTCAACACCATTAGCAGTGTGTGGTGTCTTTAACAAAATGGTGTCAATAGTCAAATCTGTGGCGTCTTTAACAATTCCCAAAAATACCATGCTATAAAAGATTATTCGCCCGAGTTTGGCCGGTACAAATTTTTGATCACACGTTCGTCGCATAGAAATTGACTTTTTTAATTTGTTTGTAATTAACCCTTGTTGCGGCCAAATTAGATGCCCAGGTATGTGAGAGAGAAAATGTACAACCACGCGATTGGGTATGTGCCGATTAAAATCCACAATTTGTCTGTGGTTACAACGATTTTGGAGAATCGAGGGCTACAGGGCGCTCCTCGTTACACTTTGGGCGCGCGCGAGAGAGAGATTCTTGAGCTCGTGACAGGCGACAGGCTGCTCCACGCGAGGATAATTACTGTGACGATGCGCACGAACGAGTGCTTGTTGTAGTAGGACTTTCCTTCTTGCCGCACACTTGTGTACTTAAGCGAATCTTGGGTGAAGAGGAGGTGGCTCGAAGGCGGCTCGTAG
Organism: Platanthera guangdongensis; assembly: GCA_039583875.1. Classification (NCBI taxonomy): domain Eukaryota; kingdom Viridiplantae; phylum Streptophyta; class Magnoliopsida; order Asparagales; family Orchidaceae; genus Platanthera; species Platanthera guangdongensis. The sequence continues at coordinate 23,835,948 of CM077157.1, forward strand.
GAGGAATCAGACAAAGCTCTTGCCAGATGAGGAAGAGAGCAGAGTAGATAAAGATGAGAAATGAGGATGTCTGGGGGTCTTTTTATAGCCTTCAGGAGGTGGTTACGGTGGTTACGCGGCTATCCGCACACTGTAACCACCGATATCATAATTATGAGTATAGTTTTGGGAGAATATTAATTGCATATTTAATTTTACTAAATGCATGCCCCTCCACTAAAAACACACCCGCCCATTGGAGGTGGTTACCCTCATATCGGACGGTCGCGATCGTGGAATAACAATCGTACGGCGGGGAGTGCTCCCAAGGAGGGCAAGAGAGTCGGCCGACCACCACCTTGAGGGTGGCTGGCCCCGGTGAAGACGACGGGCCGTCGGTGCGGCGCCGACCGGGGGTGCGGCCGTCCGGGCGGAGAGGACTAGTCGGCTGCACTCGCGAAGCATACCCGACACGACTCCGGCGGCGACCGCTGGGCGTGGGACCTGTGTCGGTCGGCAGGCGCGGCGTCGGCGCCGTCCGCCGGGCGCGGCGTCAACACCAGACGCCGGCCACGAAGTGTGGCACTGGCCGACTGCAAGTTGCAGCCGGCCGGAGGCAGCCCAAGCGGGGGCGCCCGGGCGCTCCTGTACGAGGGGCGAGGCGTAGCCGACCGTGCCCGACACCTTTCCGGAGGCCTCGGGAGGGAAGGCTCCCGTCGGCCGGGGTGGCCGGCGGGATCGCCGCGCCGTGAGGCGCGGCCTTGCCGGTCGATCTGCGGAGAGGGAGGGGCCGGCCCCGATGGCCGGCCCGGGCGAGTCAGAGAACGGATCCCACACGTGCGGATAGCACGCGATTGTGCGTGCCGATCGCGCGTGCGGCAGCTTCCCCATGTTCTCCATTTAGGATGATGGAAACATGGAGGAGTGGGCTATCCGCACCCCCAATTATTCTTCAAATGTGCTTGGCCCCATCGACCCTAAGACATGGGGAGTTCATATAACATTGTAATATCAAATGCATAAAAGGGCAGCCCAGTGCAACAACATCCCCACGCAACAAGGGCCCAGGGAAGGGTACCGCCGCAACCCACAAGGGTGAAATGGAGGCAAGTTTTATCATGCATTTTTTGCAAGAGACTACTTCATCCCGTGACATCAAGGTCATACTGCAACATCTCAACCAGTGCGTCAAGGCTCCCCTTCGTAATATCAAATGCATATTGATACAAAAATTAAAATAAAGCTTAGATGAAGACTAGAATAACTTCTTGTTTAGAATAGCCTGGGAAAGTTTGCCTCTTTGAGGAGGATGGAGAGAATATTGTTAGTTATCTGTTAGGAGGTGATGGGCTCAGCAGATTCTTGATTCTTAATTGTAGAGACTCTTCAAAGATATTATTTTATGAGAAGACATTGATATATATACACACATGCGCGCTGCGCGCATGCACGCACATGTGATCACATTGAACGGGGGCCCCTCGTGTCGCCCGAAGAAAAATTCAATATGCTCGACGCACCATTCTCATCGCGCGGGAGATAAGTTCAGTTGATTTTTAGGCTAATAACAATGTAAAAAATCGAATCTTTCTGATTAGAAATAGTCGAGTCAGCCAATGAGACTTGACCCAGTTGGGTAAGCTGAGGCCCCATGACAGGGAGGTCATGGGTTCGATTCTCACCGTGTGTGAGATTTGTCTACTATTTAGTAGTTTATTATTTGATTGATTGTTGTTTAATGATGTAGTCATATATTGATGCTTAATATTCTCAATGTAATTGTGTTTGTACATTTATTCCGACTGAAAATCTAATCGAATTTGTTCTACATAGTTTTTAGTGGTCTAAAATCCAACTAAATTTATATCTCTCGCACGACGAGTATGATGCGTCGAGCGTACCAAAAAATTACCCATTCCCACTAGTCTATTTGGAGAAGCTGGCTTTGGGAAAGATACTATAAAAGGAAACATTGATAGTGGTTGAAAACTGGCACTTGCTGTTCATTCTAATGGCATTACTTTGAATTGTTTTTGTCACTGAACTGTGATTCATATGTGGTTGCTTACTCCTAATTTAACTAAACCATGCTTAAAATACTTTGGCAAACCCTTTCAGCTTGGATGCTTATTTGGCCTAAATTGTAGGCATTGCTTGTTTAATTAGGCATTTTAGTAGACTAAGCTGAAAGGGTTTGCCTACAATTTAGGCCAAATAAGCATCCAAGCTGAAAGGGTTTGCCAAAGTATTTTAAGCATGGTTTAGTTAAATTAGGAGTAAGCAACCACATATGATGTTGGGGTTGTGGAACACTTCCGGTCCTCTTGTTTCTCACACCGGGTTCGCCCACGTGAGCTTAGAGGAATAAGTGTGATCCCCCTCGACATCTCTGGGACCCACGACAGCGGGGGTCCGGGGCGGCAGCCCCCGGCGGAGGTCCCGCTGACCGGACAGCGGGCAGGGGTCCAGGGGACAGCGTCCCCGTGGGGGCTCGGGGGCAACGCCCCGGACCAAATTTTTCTGATGTGAATTTTTTGGATCGGCGATCGTCGAACGCTGTGGTTCGACGATCGACGATCGTCGACCGGCCCTTTGGTTCGACGATCGTCGATCGTCGACCGGCCCTTTGGTTCGACGATCGACGATCGTCGACCGGCCTTTTGGGTCGACGATCGGGGTCGCGATCGTCGACCGGCCTTTTGGGTCGACGATCGACGATCGTCGACCGGTCTTGCTTGGTCGACGATCGTGGTTGCCGGCAGACGTTTATATACGTTGTTATTTTCCCGATTTAGGGATACGGATTCATTGCAGTCTGTGGCGGCGGATTCTTTTGGAGACGATACGAGGTATCTCGTTGAGATCGATCCAGAAGGTATTCTTCTTTGGTGTTTCTTGTCCAGAAGAGAGGAGAAGAGGTAGGATCGGATTTGATCCTTGCAACCTTTTGTAATCTGTTTCTTTTTGGTGAATACAAGAAGGAAGAAGAAGGGAGAGAGGACGTAGCCCGGTTTTGGGTGAACCTCTGTAACATCTTGTGTTTGTGACTGCTCTGTTTTTTGTTCTGTGTTTGTTATTCGATATTCGGATTTCTGCTTCTCGGCACCCCGGATTTCCTACATATGAATCACAGTTCAGTGACAAAAACAATTCAAAGTAATGCCATTAGAATGAACAGCAAGTGCCAGTTTTCAACCACTATCAATGTTTCCTTCTATAGTATCTTTCCCAAAGCCAGCTTCTCCAAATAGACTAGTGGGAAGGGGTAATTTTTTGGTACGCTCGACGCATCATACTCGTCGTGCGAGAGATATAAATTTAGTTGGATTTTAGACCACTAAAAACTATGTAGAACAAATTCGATTAGATTTTCAGTCGGAATGACCCGATTATTTCTCTTTTTTTAGAAATAAATGTACAAACACAATTACATTGAGAATATTAAGCATTAATATATGGCTACATCATTAAACAACAATCAATCAAATAATAAACTACTAAATAGTAGACAAATCTCTCACATTATCAAACCTCCAATTGGTGGGTTTGATAAACCTCCAATTTCGACGTCTGGTAAAATTGTGGAGGTTAAAAATTTCATTGGTGATTAGAAATGGTTTGAAGGCTCCTTATCAAGAAGGTTGCGGGTTCATGCCCCGACCTCAACAATGCGATGCGGCAGAAAAATAGGCACATAGAGGCTTTGGGGTGTTTGGGCTGCAGCCCGATAACGTAGTCCTGACCAAACTCACCGAGCTCGTGGAAAGGGCGTTACATTATCAAACCCACCAATTGAAAGTCCAAACAAACAAAGCCAACAGTTTAGCTCAAATAAGCCTTTCAACTGAAAGGATTTGACAAATTATATATTCTAAGTCTGGTTTAGATAAATTAGGAGAAACAAGTAAGCAAACACCTATGAATCACAGCTCAGTGACAAATAAATTTAAAGTAATGTCATTAGAATGAATGCAAGTGCAGGTTTTCAACCATTATCAACGTTTCCTTTTCTAGCTTCGATCTTCCCCAAAGGAGTCCTCGGCTTCGTTGCAGAATTAGATGGTGTATGGCTGCGTTGTTGCCTTCCTCTCCTTCAAGATAGAGGGAAGATCGCCGTCTCCTGCGAAAGAGGGGAATGTTGTAAGCAGTGGGAGCATGGTTGTTAGGATCGCGATCTGATCAAAGGATCCTATGATCCTAAGATCGATCCAGATTTTGTAAATCGATTCTCGATCTAATCCTACCATCCGATCTGATCCAACCTCGAAATGACTCATCTATGATCTCGATCCTGACAACTTTGCGTGAGAGTTGGGTAGAGCCTTACAAGGATGAGAAGGAAGAGTAGTGTCGCTGACCAGCTTTGAAATGGTGTGGAGGGAGAGAAGAGGGAACTCGCCGTCCGCGGTCTTAGGAATGAAGTCAAAAGCAACGCAAAAATATCGCCAAGAAAACAAAGAAGAAACACAGATTTACATGGTTTGGCAACATGTCCATGCTAGTGTTTCTCATTATTTTTCCCCTTTTTTCAGTTACAAAGCAAGATGGAAGGAAGCTCTTTTAAACTTAAAGTCTAGGGCTACCAAAATGGTAAAATTACGTAATTATTCCTGCCCGAAACAATAAAAGTAAATTGGATTCGTGAAAGCAGATGATTAATCGTCTGTTCGATCAGACTCCACATCTCCAACAATCTCCCACTTGGAGACTGATCAAAGAAATAATCAACAACCTTTGCAATGTCTCACTTCCATTTTCTTTTCATTCATAAACAATACTCTCAGTGCGACGTCTCCTCATCGCATCCATGGAGGTTAACTGTGGCAATCCAGAATCTCAGTTTATCAGAGGTGACTACTTTGGTGAGCATGTTCGTTAGATTCTTCACTTCAGGAATCTTCTTCAACGACATAGTTTCATTATCTATCAGCTCTCAAATATGATGATCGATACCACAATTGAATGTGTTCTCCTAGCATAAAATATTGGGTTCTTTGCGAGGTGCATTACACTCTGAGTAAAGAGAGAACTATCATCATGTTCTTTGCCCAATATTTTTAGAAAATTCTTCAACCAGATAATCTCCTTGCCTTCTTCTGAGATGGTTGTGTTTTGCTTCAATGGTTGATTGTTGAAGCCGGAAAAATCCCTATTTCGGATCAAGGCAGACTAAGGTTACCGGTTCAGCAGTCGGGCTCGACGGCTAACAGGCTAGGACGCAGAAACAGTCACACAACAAAAACGACCTCAGACGCTACTGCAGGGAGGTCCCACCAAGTACCCGGATGCTTAGAAGAAGCTCCCCCTCCACAACCAAAGATGGTCGAGCAGGGTACGAGGTAGACTCTAGTTGGCGACTAAGTCAAGGCGGCGACTAAGATTGATAGTCCCAAGCTCACGACCTATCTCTCTGAAGAAAGGATCCAAATGCCCAGCTCGAAGTCTAAGAAGAAAGGTGTTCGAGATCTTTTACGAGATTCCCCTAGTCCGTCTCTTCATACCCCTAAGGTTCTATTTATAGGCAAATCCAAAGGGAGGGGGGGTCTTATTTATAGCCCCACCCCTGGCGACTAGGCAACTTCTTGGGGGGGGGGGGGGGGGGGGGCTCGTTCAGGTTGGGCGAGTAACCGGCCTAGTCTCATACCTGGCGGGTATGCGAGTGGAGCTCGTCATACTCGCTCAGGCCTTCTGCCGCCTTGCGCGTTGACTCTGACTTCTGTCTTAACTTGCTGACTTTAACTCTTGCTGACCTGGCTCTAGAGGGGTCCACCCTCGACGAATATGGGTTGTACATTGATAGTGAAGCACTCTTATGAAATTTGAACATCCTACTTACTGCAATACCTCCCAAAGTAAACACATCTCAGGTAGTACCTTTTCGATTATCTAGGTCACCACCCATGTTGAAACCGAGATTCGGTTCCATATAGAGTTCAGACCTAGGGGTGTAGCTCACATCTACTTCTCCCAAGCCGTCTCTTGGTGAGAGACCTGAATTTGGAGAATGACCCTTGCCTCTAGCGTGAAGGTCCCACCTCACACCCGTAAGACCTATGAGATCTCTCCCTCTCTAGTCAATGCTGAGCTAGGTGCCTTGTAGGATGAAGGAAGAAGGCGAGGATTGGTGAAAACGGATCACTCTTCAAGGCACCTCAAGGGTCTATTTATAGATTTTTTGGGAATGGCCTGCCAATAGCGGAATTCCACTGCTCTAAAATTACTGAAATACCCTGTGCTGGTCTGCCAACAACCAAACAACGCTATTTTGAACATCCCGCCGCACCCGCCCCTTGAAGATAGGTCGGGTGGGTACCTACCTCCCGCCGCACCTGCCCCTTGAAGATAGGTCGAGCGGGTGCCGACCTCCCGCCACACCCGCCCCCCTAAAATGGGGTCGAGGCGGGTGCCGGCCTCTTGCCGCACCCTCCCCCTGAAGATAGGTATGGGCGGGTGCCGACCTCCCGCCGCACCCGCCCCCCGGAAAAATGGTCGGGCGGGTACCAGCCTCTCACCGCACCCGCCCCCTGAAGATAGACTGGGGAGGGTGTCGGCCTCCCGCCGCACCCGGCACCTTAAAAAAGGGCTGGGGTGGGTGTCGGCCTCCCGCCGCCCCCGCCCCCTGAAGATAGGCCGGGGAGGGTGCTGGCCTCCCGCCGCTCCCGCCCCCTTGAATGGGGCCGGGGCGGGTGCCGACATCCTGTCGCACCCTCCACTTGAAGATAGGCTGGGCGGGTGCCGACCTCCCGCCACACCCGCCCCCCTGAAATGTGGTCGGGGTGGGTGCCGGCCTCCCTCCACACTCGACCCTTTGCCCCCTTAGCCTTTGGGCTCACTTGTCCCGGACCATTCTCTGGATTACACCTTGTGCTTGCTTGGGGACCCCACTCCGCAAATACGAGGTTGTACACAATCCCCTCTCTTTTCGAGCAAGTTCCACGCTCGGAAAGAAACGTCCAACCTAACATATTCGCTGAGTATAACACTTTTGGAGCCTAAAATACTTGGCCTCTCCGAGGGGACAACCTGCTATACCGCTAACGAGAACCTGGGTGGCGAGATCCCCTCCGGGTAGAATTCACTTAACCTCTCTGAGGGTTCAACCTGCCCTACCAGCTAATGGGAGCCTGGATGGAGAGATCCCCTTGGGGTAGAATTCACATAACCTCCCTGAGGGGTCAACCTGCCATGCCAACTAATGGGGGTCTTGGTGGAGAGATCCCCTCGGGGTAGGATTTGTCTCAGGACTCTACCTCCGAGGCACATTCAACCCATCCAGCTAGTGAGAGCCTGGGTGAGGAGATCCTCTCGAGGGTCGGTTCCTTCTTGCCACTGAGACACATTCGACCCATCTAGCTAGTGGGAGCCTGGATGAGGAGATCCTCTCTGGGTTGGAACCTTCTCTCCACCGAGGCACATTCGACTTATCCTGCTAGTGGGAGCCTGAATGAGGAGATACTCTCGAGGTTGGAACCTTCTCTCCACCGAGGCACATTCGACTCATCCAGCTAGTGGGAGCCTGGATGTGGAGATTCTCTTGAGGTTGGAACCTTCTCTCCACCGAGACACATTCGACCCATCCAGCTAGTGGGAGCCTGGATAAGGAGATTCTCTCGGGGTTGGAACCTTCTATCCACTGAGGTACATTCGACCCATCCAGCTAGTGGGAGCCTGGATGAGGAGATCCTCTCGGGGTTGTAACCTTCTCTCCACCGAGGCACATTTGACCCATCCAGCTAGTGAGAGCCTGGGTGAGGAGATCCTCTCAGGGGTCGGTTCCTTCTCGCCACCGAGACACGTTCGACCAATCCAGCTAGTGGAAGTGAAAAAGTTTGTTTTAGGATTGAGAGTGACCTAGAGGGGGTGAATATGTCCAATTTAAATCTTTTCTATTTATTGGATTCTGAGATTTACTTTTCTATATTTATTATCCCAGTCAGATAAAACAAGAAAAACTATTCAGCAATTTAAAACAATCACAGCACAAGAATCACAGCACAGTACACACAGATTTATAGTTGTTCTTCAATTTATGGGTACATCCACTTTCCCCCTTCGCCTATCTAGAAATGAACTAGATTCGTCCAGACTTCTCCGTTTTTCTTTACTCAGATCCTCAGATCTTACAGCTCAGAGCTCAGCTGGCTCCTACAACTTATACTATATAAGTCGTACCACTCAGATCACAAGATCCTACTCCTCAAGTTCTTTCCAAGAACTCTACCTTAGAGTGTATCCACACTCCTACTCACTTATGCAACTCCTTCCCTACAACTCAGAGAAATACTCACTTCTCATGCCTCATGCACTCAACCTTATCTCGGCCTTTATAACACAGGCTTACAACTCAGAGAAATACCCACTTATCCTACCTCAGGCATTCAGCCTTACCTCAGCATCTATAACACATGCTTACAACTCAGAGAAATTGATTCTCCTACACGCAGATCTATAATTAGATCTTATAAGATTTATAATGATGAAAGGAAATAAATTCTGAATTAGTCACCCAACAAGAGAGAAACGAGTGACTGCTTCTTGAACTGATCTTGATAAGTCAGCTTCTCTTGATCCTTGTTGTAATGGATTTGATCCAACCCTTCTTACATTTTCAAAGATTCTTGAAGATGAAATTAGGGTAGATCTAGGCAGGAGAATGTTGAAGTCGATTTTTGATCTGACTTCTCTTCACCTTCTGAATTCTAGCAGATTACTTTTTAAATCTGGAAAGAGATATTAAATTGAAAGCTCTGTGATCTTCTTTTTATTCTGCTTCTTCTTTTTTCTGTGATCTGCTCACTTTTACACTTTTTCCACACTCTGTTTATATAGAGTTGATCCCTTTATATAGGCTCTGTCAAAGGTAACCGACTGATCCGGTTAATTACTGACATCTGACAGTTCTGACAGCTGTCAGATCCTCTGGCATGATTTTTTTGAATGTGTCGACACAGCCTTCACCTTGTCTCGACACAGCTGATGTAGAATGTGTCTTTGTCTCGACACAACTTGTGTAGTGTGTCAACACTTATCCTTATTATCGACACATTTACTTTCTGTCTTGACACAACTTGAGTAGTGTGTGCTGACACTAGTCATGAGTGTCGACACAGTTATTTTCTTGTATCATAGTGTCGAACCAAGTTCTGGGTTTCGACACAACTTTCTCCTTGACTCAACACTTCTTGTTTAAGTGTGTCGACACTAGTCATGAGTGTTGACACAGTTACTTCTTGTCTCAGCACAACTTTGATAAATGTGTCGACACTTGCCTAGTGTCTCGACACTTTTGTACTTAGCTTTATTTGTCTGCACACAAGAACTTAACATTCATCAAATATAAGTATGTGTATATCATTGAGCTAAAAGGACTTCTTCCAATCAAGTACATTGTGACCAATGTACTCAAAAATATCCCCCTATTTGGAGAAGTCATAACCCAATTCAATGATATACAACATGATACCAAAATAAAATGATGACAGAGTTATAAATTCAACAGTGATAAATAACATATGAAATGTCACAATTGATAAACACATATGTATTACATAGTGCGACACAAATTTTCATTATGAATCTGTTCTGGATTATATTTGTTTGATTAGTTATACTAATTTTAAAGTAAAAGTACAAAAATGCCTAGAAAATAAATTCTAATGATCTTCTGGTTCCTTGATAACTATGCCCTTTCCAGATTGTATTTTTGCTTTCACTTCAGGCACCTTGTCATCAGCTACCTTTTCCCCTTTGTCAACAATGGATTTTGAGATATGTTCTGTCTCGAGCCTTTGTCTTTCAAAATGGTGGCAAGGCTTTGGAAAATATTTGTTAGACTCAACTGAATTAGCAGGTATCTTCCCAGTCTTCAGATCATGTCTGAATTTCTGAATAACCTCTTGTTGCTTCAAATATTTAGTTCATTTTTGCTCTTGGTACCATTTTCCCCTATCTGTACTATTGGCATTAACTGCTTTCCATGTAGTTAGAATTATTGATCTGGAGGTTGGGCTCCATTTCTCAAAGTTTGGTCTAGTTTAATTTTGTTCTCTAAACATTTTCTTTGATAGCTGAGCTTCTTTTTTTAATCATAGCAGATTCAGACATCTCCACCTCTTCACATATAATATTTTGAACTAGTGGTGGAGGATTGTACATGTGTTGGACAGCAGCTTGGATAGCCTCAAATGGAACTTGTGCTGTAGGATTGTACATGGATGAACCAGGTGCTTGAATGGCTTCAAATTGAGCTGGTAGATAACCAGACTCAGCAGTTTTATCTCCATCATACTATAAGGGAAGATGGCCTAAAGTGTCTCTGATATTGTTTGATATCCAGGTAGCATGTTCAGAACTGACCCTTATGATTACCCTCTCTCCCTTTATGACTTCTCTTTCCATATGATTTCTCAGATCATTTTTGTGAAACCTGACTTGCCCATCTAAGTAATTGATTCTTGAGGTTAGAGAGTTTTTTTACTTTCAGCAAGTGATCATCCAGCTCTTTATCAGATGCTTTAATATCCTTTAAGAGTGTAGCTGAATGAGCAGCCAATTTTGATTCCATACTCTTTGAAGTGGAGGCAATTGTTGTTTCTAATACAGTAGCCTATTTCTTCAATTCAGCCAAAGTTGCATCATGCATATTGATTAGATTATCATTCATCCTATTTTGATTCTCAAGGACATAGTCTTGCTTAATTGCCACATCTCCTTCCACTTGTTTGGATTCCTGTTGTTACTTTGCTAGGTAAACAACAATATTGGCATCTTTTTCAAAGAAATTTGTCATGTCTGTCTTCAATAAATTCACTTCAAATCTGATTGACTTGATATCATGTGCCAGCTGAAATTGCAATTCTTTGTGGCTTTAATATACATATTTCTCTAGATCCTTCCTTTGCTTATCCAACATTATCTAAATTTGAACTAGTAGAGAGCTAGTATCTCCTGTAGGAGCAACTGGTGTTCCAGATTGTAAATACTCTTTGTAGCTTTTACTCCTCTTCTTAATTTCAGATAACTTCCTCTTCTTGTGCCTAGAGGCTTTCTCTTCCTCTGGGTCTGATGAGCTTACCATCTCAATAGACTTTTCTAGCTCATCACACGCAACACCTAGGGCAAGTCCTTGTGACTCCCCCTCAACAGCTGCAAACTCCTCACCAATAATGGTGGTATCTTGGTTGATTTCTTCTTGCAGATCTTCAGTAAGAGGAACATCATCCTCTAGAGCTTTAGTTAATTCTTGTTCTGGAATATCAGCAGGTTCCAGAATTGTATCTAGTTCTTGTACTACTTCCATTATTATAGTAGTAGTTGTATCCATTGACAATTCAGTGAGGTTCTCCCCCTCAACTTGATCCACCTCTTGCAAATTCTCCCCCTACACCTGAACACTGTTCCAGGTGAGAGTCTTGGAGATCTTCTTTGTTCTTCCTCAGCATCCTTATCTGAACTAAACTCTGCATGTTCCTCAGAATCACTTAAGGACTCAACTTCCTCCACCACTGCTTTTTTGCCTTTTACCTCCTTTGTCTTATTGGGTTCTGGAGTCTCCTTAAACAAGACCCTATCCCATCTTGACAAAATCCTTAGGTCAATTCTCCTCATGTGGTTGATCTTTGTTCCAACTTTCTGGTTGATATTATCTGAAATTGTCTTAACTAGATACAGACTAACAATTCTGCCCATATTGGGCTTCTAAATCCCTTCTGCAATCTTATCAAACACAACCCTGTTCCAATCAGTATTTATTCTGAAAATAATTCTTGTCATCAGGCTAAACATGAAGGTTGAAATCCTATCATGTGCTCCAGCCTTGCAGAGGAGCATCTTTCCTACCACTTCAGACAGAAACTTGCCCCGGGAATTCATTCCCTTCCTGTTTAGTGAACTACCAAACCTAGTGGTTGGAGCCAGTCCACACCACTCTAAGTCCTCTACAGTCCTGTTGGAATCCAGTTCATCTTCCTGAGCAGTTGTAGGAATCTGAAAGACTTTAGCCAGCCTTTTGATTGTGACCTTAACTCTTGCTCCATTTATACTTGACTTGATCTTGACAGTCTTTGGGTTTAGTGAAGCATTGGAATAGAACTCAGATACTTCTCTCTTTCATATCTTGGTTGGTTCAGAAAGTAGATACTTAAGACCTGCCTCATTGACAAGGTCTATCACATTCTTGATCTCTTCTTGTGCGGAGACGAATGCATTTCACACCTGTTCATAACCCACGTTGATGTTGTCGCCCATCTTGGGTGTCATTTGAGTTGATAGAGCTTGAGATTGAGAGGTGTCGACTAAGGATTTCTGGGTCTCGACACTCAACGAACAGTCTCTCAAGTTTTCTGGTAAGCGCAGTTGACAACTCCTTACACCTCTTATTTATAGTAACTGTCTGCTGAAGACGAGAAGGCACGCTGCATTTAGAAATTTTCTAAATATTCCGAAAATGTCCAGTGTCGACATGGAAAACCTACTCTGTCGAGATGTGTCGACTTAAGTCGTCACAAGGTTCATGTCTCTCGACACAGACCTCAGGGTCTCGACACCCTAATGTCTCGACACTAAATTTTAATGTCTCGACACACTACCTCTAATCAGTGTCGACACACTGTTTGGTGTCTCGATGCACGACTACCTATTGTGTCGACGCACACTCTAGTGTCTCGACACTTTACTAATTGTCTCGACACACACTGTGGTGTCTCGACACAATCCTTTGACTTAGACAAAGTTTGTGTTATGAATATAATTTTTTGACTTATATGAAGTCTTTTTTGGTTATTTAGATTTGTTGATCTGGTTAGTCATCTTTTATAAGTTGTATAAACTTTTGTTGTTACTAATTGAAAATATTTATTCAATGTTCAACATACCTAGTTCAAATTTAAAGTAGTTTAACTTGTTTTCATTTAGGAGTTTTGTAAAAATGTCAGCAACTTGTCTTTCGGTTGGAGTATATTGTCAACTAATATTTTCTTTTTCAACATTCTCTCTGAAAAAGTGATATCTAATTTCTATATGTTTAGTTCTACTGTGTGAAACAGAATTATTAGCAATAGAAATTATACTAGTAGAATCACAAAACATAACAGATTTACTTAGCTGTACATTGTAGTCCAGTAGTTGATGTTGAATCCACTGCAACTGTGCACAACAACTTCTAGCAGATATGTACTCAGATTCTGCTGTAGAAATTGCAACACTTGTTTGCTTCTTCCTGCTCCAACTTATGAGTCTTTTCCCTAGAAACTGACAAGTTCCAGAAGTACTTTTTTTTTTATCTTTTTTACACCCTACAAAATCTGCATTTATGTATCATATGAGTTCAAAATCATAATCCCTAGGATACCAAAGCCCAAGATTGGGTGTGCCCTTAAGATATCTCAGTATTCTCTTTACAACAGTATATGAGACTCTTTGGGGCATGTTTGGTAACTAGCACAGACACATGTTGAGAACATAATATCTGACCTACTAGCAGTCAAATACAGGAGTGATCCAATGATGCTTATATATAAGATTTCATCAACTAGTTTCCCTGATTCATCCTCGTGTAGTGACACAGAAGAACCCATTGGAGTTCTCATGGTAGAAGAATTCTCCATACCATAACTCTTAATCAACTCCTTAGTGAACTTAGATTGAGAGATGGATATACCATCCTCAGATTATCTAACTTGGAATTCCAAGAAGAACTTTAGCTCACTCATGCTGCTCATTTCAAACTTGTCTTGCATAAGCCTGACAAATTTTCTACATAGCTTCTCATTAGTAGACCCAAAAATTATGTCATCTACATATATCTGGACTAAAATGTTTGATCTTTTGATGTCCCTAAAGACGCCACACTTGAAGCTGATTTCTTTCCTACGCTTGGATGGAGATGAGCGTCCTCTGGCGTTGTTTGGAGAGCAGATTTCGTGGTGGAGCGTGTCGGGATGCGTTGGCGGTGATTTAGGTAGTGTCACGCACGTAGGAGGCTTTATAGAGTCGCGAGCAGAGCGCCTTCTTCCTCGGAATATTGTGGACTTAGACGAATTTTCTGGCGGTTTGGGTGGTGGAGGAGACTCGTATGAGAATTCCGGCAGAGCTCTGACTTGAGGAAGAAGAAGGCTGTGAGGAGAAAAATTAGAAATAAAGAGGATCCTTGAGCCTTTTATAGGCTCCAGGAGGTAGTTACGGTGGTTACGCGACTATCCGCACACCGCAACCACCCATAATTACTATTTGTAGGTCACTTCTAATATAGTTTTGAGAAAATATTATGTGTATAATTTATGTTGGGTACATTGATTTAAATGTACCTGATTTGAAGAAGTCTCACCCTACTCAATGATATACATCAAAATGTATTTGATGTGTTTTGAGTTTAGTTGTGCAAGTTAAGTATTTGCAGGGAAAAGCTGAAAAGTTTCTAAGTCCATGTGTCGACACCCAGGAGCAAAGTGTCGACACTTAAGAAGACTTGTGTCGACACCCAGGCAAGCAGTGTCGACACTTGGAGTACTTGTGTCGACATCAGGGATGCAGAGTCGACACCAGACAGAAAGTGTCGACACAAGGAGCTGTGTCGACACTCAATGAAGAGAAGTCCAGTGAAGCAGTGTCGACACTTAGAAGCAGTGTCGACACCCAGAGGAACTGTGTCTACATCAGATAGTGTCGACACTTGGAGTTGTATCGACACTCAGCAAAAGTCAGCAGAGTCTAAGTACAAGTGTCGACATAATAAAGAATATGTCGACACTCAGCAGAAGAGTCAACACTTGAAGAAAGTGTCGACACAAGAAAGAATGTGTCGACACACAGCAGAAGACTCAATACATGAAGAAAGTGTCGACACTAGGATGCTGTGTCGACACTCAGCAAAGTTCAAAAAAATATTCTAAGTACAAGTATCGACACTAAGGAGATGTGTCGACACTCAGCCAAAGTCTCAACAGAAGAAGATTGTGTCGACACAAGGAGCAGTGTCGACACACAGCAAGTATTAACACAGAAGGCATGTGTCGACACCAAGAAGATGTGTCGACACTGAACAAGTTCAACACATGAAGATGTGTCGACACCAAGGAGTTGTGTCGACACTTACAAGAATTTAACTAAGTGCTGAAGAACAAGAAGCTGTGTCGACACAAAATATCAGTGTCGACACATGATGAAGAAAGCTGTGTCGAGAAGTGAATTCTACAACACAAGGAGTTGTGTCGACACCTTGAAGGCTAGTGTCGACACTTAGTCAACTTGTGTCGACACTTAGTCTATAAGTGTCGACACTTAAAGACAGATTATCTCGACACTTTCAGACAGTTACAGTTATTTCAAGAACTGACTGGATGACTTGACAGCTATCATTCCAGCCGGTCTACTGCACCTGTCAGAGTTGTCAGAAATCAGTTAGGAACCGGACCAGCCGGTTACCCTGAAGAAGGCCTATAAATAGGCTTATACTGTCTACTATAGAATTGTCAATGAGCTAATGTCCTATGGAAGAGAGTTCAGTAATTATGAGCTTAATGATAAGTTCTTAAGGTCCCTTACAAAGATTGGGACACCAAGATCTGTGTCATAAGGGAAATGGCAAAGTTAGCAAAAATTCCTCCTCCAACTTTGTTTGGAAAACTGCTATCCTATGAGATACAGTTGATGGTGAGAAAAGAAGAGGAGAAGTCTACAAGAAGTGAACATAAAGAAAGGACTGTGGCATTCAAGACAGAAGCCACCAGAAAATACAGAAGTAAGTCTTCATCTCCACCACCAAAGGTTGCTGAGACTGAGTCAGATAATTCAGAAAGCAGAAATTCTGAGAGCAGTGAAAGTGATGAGAACTTTGCAGCTTTCACAAGACACTTTCAGAAGTTCTTAAAGAATAAAACAGTGGAGGACAAAGCCATCTACTTCACAGGGTAAAGAAGACTATTATCAGAACAAAAAGTCATCAAAGAAAGACAGGAAAAAGACCAAGTCAAGCAAGCAACTCTATCAAAAATTGTTTGCTATTGCTGTAACAGACAAGGACATGTTATTGCAGACTGTCCTGAGAAAAGGAAAGAGTCTAATGATATTAAATGCAAACCATTTTTTAATTACTGATAACCCCCACTAATCATGAGAGTTAGTGGGTGGTTATCCGTGAAATGTATGGCGGAGATTGCGGTGGAATGATCGGACGGCGCGGAGAGCCTGCTACGAAAGAGCGGTCATCTCACCGGCGGACGGTCGTCGGCAAAGGGAGAGGAGCTGCGGCCGGCGGGGCGACTGGCCACAGGTGGAGCAACCGCGGGGAGGGGCGGTCGGGCGTGGCCGCCCCGTGAAAGCTGCACGTCGTGGCCGCGAGGCGCGGTGGCCGGGCAAAACTGCCCCTTACTGGTGGCTCCCCGAGGCCACAGGAGGCGGCCTTTGGGAGGGGCGGTCGGGCATGGCCGCCCCATTGCAAGTGGCGTCCCGCGGCTGCGACGAGGGGCAGTCGGGTGCGGCCGCCCTCCTACCAGAGGCGACCGCGAGGAGGGGCGGCTGGGCGCGGCCGCCCTCCTGTGGGAGGCGACCACGGTGAGGGGCTGCCGGGCACGGCCGCCCCCTTGCGGGAGGCGCCGCACGGCCGCAAGAGACAGCCGCGGGGAGTGGCTGCCAGGTGCAGTCGCCCCCTTGCGGGCGGCTCCCCGCGGCCGCGGGAGGTGGCCGCGTGGAGGGACAGGCGGGCACGACCACCCCCTTGTCGGTGATCTTGGACCACCCAAAGCTAGTGATGGCGATGCCGGCGGCCGATCGTGGTGGAGGATTGGACGGTGCACAAAGATCGCGTGTGACGATCGTGTGTGTGGCTGTCAAACCCATGATCCCACCAAGTTATTGAGGGTCATGGGGAGGAGGCTATCTGCAACACCAAGTTCTCTACAAATTTATGAGAGCCTCATCAATTATATATAGTATTATGTTTTTTTATAAAGGATGTTATGTATAGGTAGAAAAGACCATTGGTAAAGTGAAGGAACTTATACAAAGGAGTGGGGTCAAAAATTATTTCAGCCCTTGGGGTTATAAGTTAATGTCAATTTGATCCCTATACTTTTAATTGTGTCATTTTCATCTTTTTGGCCAAGATTCTGCTTCATTTTAAGTGCAATTCAAGGCCCTAAAAAGGTCTCTATATGAGAAATTCAAAAACTATTTTGACACAATCAAAATTTTAAAGACTAATTTGACATTAATTTGAAATCTCAAGGACTAATATGATTTTTACCCAAAGACTAATTTGTCATGACCATATTTTTTTAGTGGAACCATTTTTTGGAATACTCATTTTTTCCTAAAATGTTCCACCTTGTTTAATAAGGTCATGGCATTAAAAAAGATTCCACTAAAAATTTAAGTTCTCGATAAGATTTTCTGATGAAAGTGTTTGTGCTGTCATAAAATTTCTGTGATGACAAGTATCAATTATGTTGTTTTTAAACAAGTTCAAAAAGAGGTTTTAAATTTGCTTGCGTCACTTAGCCGCCACAGTCAGATTAAGCCTTACTTAAGGCAAGTAGAGAACTCACTCTTTCTCTCTTGCAAACATTGAGTTTAAATTAATGCTTCTGTTCAGTGATTATAAGACTTCACTCTTGAATGTTTAAAACTATTTCATTATAATAGCATCCATGTCATGTATCTTTCAATCTCACTCATGCCTATGTTTCCCAACAAGAGGTCAATAATCACATCCTTCTCTTACATGTAGCATTTGATCTTCATGAATCTTTCATTCCCTCCTTTCATTTTGATATCTTTTGAGGGGTTTTTTTGATCAAATGTGCAGACAAGTGGTGTTGAAATCGAGAATTGGCTTCTGTGGAGTTCTGACCCTTAGAGAAGGGGTGACCGCACACTTCTCCCAACGAACTTGACTGACTGAAGACTTAGAACTCAAAACTGACCCAAGGCTCCAGCACGGAGGTCCCACCACACACCCGAAAGATCTTAGAGTGTTTTCCCTCCTTAGCCAGTGCTGAGCTAAGAGCACCTCAGAAAGCACTAGAAGATCAGAGAATGAGAAATCTTGAAAGCCTGCCTTCTGAGGTACCCCCTTGTATCTATTTATAGATTTTTAAGCCTGACCAACAAATAACGCAACTCCGCTGTTTAGAACGGCTATATGCAACCCAAAAGAGGTCTGTCAACAGCGAAACTCCGTTGTTTAGTGAGGATATCGGCAGACCAAATAACATCAATCATAGGATATCTGGACCACACTCATGGGGAGGATTCGAGCCAACTCGCCAGTCACCCAGACGGGTGCGGCCCTCCTCCCGCAGCTCACTTGTCTCTTAGGCGAACCCTGATTCCTGCGGCTCGCCCGCCTCTCATATGGAGGCGGGCCGACTTCCCCAACTCGCCTGCCTACCTGAAGGATGCGGGCTGGCTCGCCCGCCTGCCTGACGGATGGGGGTCAAGTTCTGCAGAGGGCCCGTCTTCTGCCTTGTTGGACCCACTCGGCAAACTCTGGGGTGTATAAGTGGGATCTTGGTAGTAGGAAAACAAAATCTATGAAATAGGAAGATCACAATCAGCTGCATTACAGCCTAGGATTTTGCTGGCCAGCTAGCTAACTTTTCGTAGCTCATCTTGCGTAACCACGCATAGGGGGGTAAAGTAGAAGAAGAGGCAAGGCTCACAACGACACAACCAAACCCGATCCTTCAACATCGGCAGCAGCTGCTGATTGGGCCGACACAACATGGGCTTCTCGGTCGACCATCAAGGAGTGCAATTAATGATGATGACAATTTTTATGAAGGTGTTCGACAATGAGGCCATTCCATAATTGTGAAGCAGCATAACGCCGATCCTTCGTGTTTCAACCGAGATCGAGTAAGAGCGCCCCCGAGTTGCTTATCTATGTATGATCCGGATTTCCATCGGTTTCTAAGAAACGTCGTTTCTAATTCTTCCTTCTCTTTGTTTCTCTATATTTTGCTGGCATGAATTATTGATGATGCAGAGGTTGTTTCTATGCATTTAGCTTCTTGATCCAGTCAGTGCAGATTCATAAGTCTAGTCATCTTTCTATTAATAATTTTGGTTATTTGAACAAATTTTAAACAAAAGGGAGAGATTCTAACATTTCAATAAAGTGAGGGACTGATTTCAGCATTTTCATAAGCTTAGGTATTGATTTCTTCCAAAAAAAGAGTTTAGGGACTTATTTCATAACATAATTACATTGGTTTGAGGACTGATATATGAAGTTTGCCAATAAAATATAATACTATATATAATAATTGGACATCTCTTTCACTATTTCTCTATTTTTGATCTATTTAAGTGATTTTAGGCCTATTTATGGTCATTCAATGTGTAAAGTACACACACATGAGTGACGGTGCCAAGTTCGTGCTAATGCCCCGACGCGAAGACACTCCTGCTGCTCGTAATCCCTTGAGCAGACAATTACAATGCATGGGCCTCTGTTGCGGCCGGGGTATCGTGGCGGCCGCATGGGAAGAACATCATGCAATGTCACTCTTATTGCAAATATGTCCTTACAGTTTGAGCTTGAGAATGATTTGGTTCTTTAAATTTATAACCTTTTTCATCAATGGGTCCCTCGAATTAAGACCATTACACGGGGCTAACAAGGTGCATAGATCATTTGATCAATAAATATGTAATGGTCTCCGGCTAAGAAGGAAACGGTTCACTCTCATTCGGTCATAGTATCTCATCGCTACAGAGAAGCTAAAGAAGAAGAAGAGTTGTTGTCTTAATCACACCATGTAGACTTGAAAGATTAGTGACCGTGATAATCCATCTCCATGGATTCACGCATGCTTCCGTTTATGTCTTTATCTCGATGTTTTGACTAGAACGAATTCGTCTCCGGTATAGTTTCACGAATTCACACACTAACACCAACATCCTACACGATGGGCCCAATGCAGCCAATCCTTCATTTACCACTAATCCCATTCAAAGAGGTTTACTAAATGTAAGTTTAAGTTCAATCTTTCTAAAATCTAAGATACAACAAATTTACAAAAGTGGAAGTCTAGTATAAATTGTTAAGGTATTTAATATATGTCCGTGCGTGTCGAGACCGACTCGGAGCGATCCAATGGGTTACGTGTCACTAGAGTGTAACGGCTTTACGCTGGAGATACTATATAAGGTTATTCCACACCGATGAGCCTTAGTGGACTATCTTGAGCGGAGCCTTCTAACATAAATAACATTAAAATATTCTTTAAGGTGATGAAATAAATTCAAAATTTTAAGGTAGTAAAGAGGAATTCTTGAAGAAATTTGAGAGCCACTAGAATAGTTAATGAAGATAGATTATATAGAATCATGGTAAGAAACTTCAAGATATGAATGAAAAACTTTCAACTTCTTACTTAGATCACCCATGTTCTCTAGAAGAATGAGTAAGCAAAACAGCTCAAATGAAATCAAAAGGAAATGAATCTTTATGAATCATCTATATATCAAAGTATATTCAAATGAAAATCATGTCATAACATTACATTTATGCAATGTTTTTTTTATAAAATGAGAAAGAGATGAGTACAATATACACATATTATTTTTTGTTAATTTCATTTTGAGAATTGTGCTTGTTTTTCTTAAATATTTCATATCAAATTTAGATGGCAATGATAGTTTGATTCTTTTATATTATTTTAAGGACGTCCGAAGAGTTTATAGTTTCATCAAATGTATTAGGTGTTGAAATTGTTGAAGTGAAAGTGGTTGATCAGGCAAAGCGCGCGGATTGCGCGGACTGTGGGGACAACACAGCGGACTGGATGTTGCGGTCTGTGTTGAAAATGTTGATGTGTAAGTGGCTGATCAGACAAACCGCGCGGACTGCGCGGACTGTGCAGACGACAAAGCGGACAGGAGGCATCGATCTATGCGGACTCCAGTGCGGCCTAGTAAATATGCGGGCTGCGGGCTGCGGTAGATCCCATGAAGATTAATGCCGTGAAGATTGATCTTGAGCGGCCTATGCAGACTGAAGTTGGAGTTCGGGAGATTGCTATTGGTCCGGCGGACTTGGCGATCTATTGCCTTGTTCACAGTCTTGCTGTAAACTGCCTTGCCTACCTTCGGTGGTCTTGTCGGACTTAGCGAACTAGGCGGTCTGTTGCGAGCTGGAGTGGTGTCCGCAGGTGTTGCGGACTGGTCCTTATCCAGGAGTGTTGTAGACGGATTGGCTTGTGGACCGACCATGTCCATGCAGACTGGGCGGACTGATGAAGGCTGATTGCGGGGTGGGGGAAGTGTTCCTATCAGCTAGGGCGGTGACTAGGGGTGTAAGTTGAGTTGAGCCGGCTCGAAAAAAGCTCGACTCGAGCCTGATTGCGAGCCGAGCTCAAGCCTAAAAAACCCTGTTCACGAGCTCGCGCCGGCTCGCGAGCTTTTTTTAAAATTAAATAATATATGTATGGTTAGTAATAAATATTTTAATATATTATAATATGATTAATATCATAAAGCGATTAGGGATTTAGGGGTATGGACTGGACTCTGCAGTCTGCATTATATATTTATATAATTATATTATTAGCTGGCAAACGGCCCGACACATTCTATCTCTCCCGATTCCCGAACGGCCAAACCCATTTAGGGTTTTTTGTCGCTCCTCGCAGCTCCTCGCCTCGCCGTCTCCTCGCCTCGACGGCTCCTCGCTTCCTCGTCGGTGTCGTCGCTCCTTGCCTCCTCGCTGCTCCGTGCCTTGGTGCCTCCACGCTTCTCCTCGCAGACCTTGCCTTCGCCTCTCCTTGGTGCCCTCACCGCCAACTTTCTCCTTTGGCAGTCGTCTTTCTCCTCAGGCGATCCGCGATCGTCTTCAAATTTGTAAGCTTTCATTTTCTTTTATTCTTTCTTTCTCTTTGTTTCGAACTTTTGATCGATTTTTTGGATGGATAGTTCATGAAACCTTCTCTCTTGCATTTGTCCAGGACAAATATAGTTGCAAAGTTGTAGAAATTAAGATCATATAAATTTTTAGGATTCTCTCAAGCTCTTCATATGCTTCTTTGATCGTGTATGCTATACTTGGAGGTGCCTTTTTCACTATGCAATCACTTACTTTACTGTGTAGATGATTCTGCTTGTGTGTAGGCTTGACCCAACATGATGCAGGTTTTTTGAGTTTTGACATAATTAGCTAGGGGTAGTCAAGGATCATGGGTGGTATAATGAGAGACAACATTTTATTTGTTCGGGTGGTGGTGGTGG